>PNEQ01114711.1:0-70005 GCA_003012365.1 Medauroidea extradentata | reverse complement strand
CACACGCACAGTATGAAATATCCTAATTCCCACATACAAAAAAAAATAGCCTGTTTATTTTACAAGCTTAAGGTAATAGTATGTTCTCTTATTTTTTCTGTAAACTACATATTGTAAAAAGAAAACACTCTCAAAAATATTGCCGAGAAGTTTTTACAATTTTCACGGAGAAAATAGGTTCACTGAGATACCGGCCACCAAAAATGCAGTAACCTGTCATAAATTTGACGAGAATCGATAGACTAAACAGAAGGAATTTGTGTGCCTAAGTAGGCATGTTTGTAACCCTAGACATTTGGAATTCCCGGAAATACACGCACCTATTCTGTGCTTGACCTATCCGCCGTGCCGAACCTGGTACACTGCGACGCTCGGACTGCTCTAGTCATCCAACGAAATATGCTAACTTGTTCACTGACATACCAATAGAAAGCTTAAAGAATGGGCAACAAAATATACTTGGCATGATTTTCACGTAGACGTTTAGTTTTGCTGATAATCGTTGTCGAATTTCCACAAAATTGATAAAATAATACATTCCTTCACTTTGTTGTTTTGCGGTGTATAGTTAACTTAACATTTTTAGGTATTTATTAACATATTTACGTAGAACAGTGTTTCTAGATTATTTTGAACTATTTGTTTTAACTGTACGGTAAAAGTTACGCCTCATGGCGGCAGTTTAGTATAACGCTGCACTTACGCGTCACTTATGACTTTGTTGCACGATTTCGATGTGACGCACACGGATTTGAGCGGTAAACTTTTGATATGTTATTAAGCATGCTCGACTGTGTAAGTGAGCCAAATTTCAGCTTTGGACAAATTTTTTGGAGGTTTTGGCCGAAAATGGTCTTGGATTCCTGGGCTAAGGTGTGAAAGGGACCAATTTGATAAACATGATATCGTGCCATTCTTGCATTGTAACAACCGACGAATCATCATAGGTGGTGACTTTAATGCTATAATTAATCCGCGTGACCATGATGGATATAATTATCCAATTCACGCACCGTTTATAGACCTTATGAAATCCTTACGTCTCGAGGATGTTACAGAATTCTGCATGTTCCCAAACCCCACTATACGTATGTTGCCACCAACATTCGGTCGGGGCCACGGTGGCCGAATGGTCAGACCAGTCGCCTCCCACCAAGGCGATTCGGGTTCGATTCCCGGCGGGGTCGGTCGCCGGACTTTCACATGTGGGAAACGTGCCGGACGATGCCGTTGGTCGGCGGATTTTCTCGGGGATCTCCCGTTTCCCCGACTTTTCATTCCGATGCTGCTCCATACTCACCTCATGTCACCCTTCACCTGCGCTAAAGACCTCGATGTTAAGCGCTGACCACAGCAGTCGGACACGTCTAGACAGAATCTATGTACGCGGCAGTAACAAAGACGACATCATCTCATATAAAGTGTACTCGGTGTCGGTCAGTGATCATTTTTATGGTTATTGTCCCGTATAAGGTATTTACACAAATCTGGCGGCGTGGTAGGGGTGTAAGGAAACCTAATCTTTCACTTTTGAATTACGCTGAAATTAACGACAATTTTGCACTAATTGGGCTGTGTGGCAAGCACGAGAAACAAAATATTAACGTTGTGCAGTTGTGGGAACGGTGTATCAAACCCAGTATGCTTCCGTTCTTTCAGACACATTCCTCACGCCTTGCTGCAAAATATGATACAATCTTATTTTTCTATGAAAAAGTGTTAACTGAAATGAAACCACAAACAAATTACGGTGAGGATATTCTAGATGGGATGCGTAAAGAAAAGCGTAACATATTGAAGTTGCAGAATCACAAATTACAAAACAAACTGATACTTTTGCATGGCATGAGGATTGCTGCACACGAACAATTGAGTCTATATACTGCCCTTAAGGAGCAGCAACGACAACGACATCGTGCTATAAATAAGATCCGTGACGTCCATGGAATCGTACACGAAGACCAGCACTCAACAGCACACGCGTTTTATACAGTTATATTTACTCGCGTAGGCACCTTCACACTCAATTACTGTATAGGCAAACTTAATTACGAGCAACAACAATTTATTTGATCGCTAATCATAGACGGCGAAATTGCTGCGGTTATAAATAATATACCTTCGAAAATATCACCAGAGCCTGAAGGATTTAGTTATGAGTTGTATAAACATTTTTGGGACATATACGCGCATATTTCTGTGATATGGTCCGCGAAGTGCTACAAAAGAATGAGTTGACATCGTCGCAGCATGAAGGGCTCTTAGTGTTGATACCAAAGACGCGGTCCTCAAACAATATTACCGACTACAGACCCATGACATTGTTAGAAACGAACTATAAAACATTATGCAGGTAATCAGAAAACGACTGGGAGGTGTCATGAGCAGTGTTATAGGGACATGATAAACATGTGCAGTGCAGGGTCTTAATATCTTTCGAAGTCTTGGTGCACTACGGGACGAACAGACTCTGGCAAAAGTTAATAAAGTAACGACAGGAGTCATGCATCTGCATTTTGACAAGGCATCTGATCGAATCAGTCATGAATTTATACTAGCGGTTATGCCGCGTAAGGAGTTCCCAGACGAAATTACGAATTGGATACATGCCATTTATCAACGCGACATTGCAAGTACAAATTAATGGGTTTCGTACAGAGCCGATCAGTATTAATTGATCAGTTCGGAAGGGATGCCCATTATAAGTGACAATGCCTACCATTGTACTTGAACCATTTTGAAGTCAGATTCACCATTTTTTACATATGTTGACTCCCGGGCAAGATCAGTTCTACCTAAGGGCTTACGCTGAAGATGTGAAGTTTATAGTCCGTACAAAACAGGATGTCCAACAAACTCAAATCTGTATTACACAAGACTAGGCAGTGTCAACTATGCGCCTTAACCCTAATAACAAAGTGCGCTCTTTCTGTTCTATTGGGCGGAGAGGAACAAAGAATATTTTAATTCCCTTAATATAGTCGAAAATATTAACATAATTTGTGTTATATTCAGGTAGAATATTCAGCCGACAATACAGGAAAACTGGGAGGACGCAATAGTGAAATGAAGTGGTTGTATGACTGAATTTGGTAGTAGACGCCTAAACCTCATCCGTAAGATACATGTGGTGAATACTTAATGCTGTCAAAACTATGGTGTCTAGCGCACTTATTTCCACTGTCCAGAAAATAAGAAGCTCGTATTACTATGTACGTGGGATGGTTTATATGGAGGTCGGGTATGTTTAGCATTGCGCGAAATCAACCTTATTTTCCCATCAGCGCAGTAGACCTGGGGCTAATATCAAGGACAAAAATACTGCTTTATTTGCCACAAATGTGATTACATCTTCACAAAGTTTTGCTGAGTTAGAGAAAAACTTGCAACGCCAAGAGATCGACGATATAGGCAGGCTACCGCTGCTTTTTTAAAACAGCATTACGTGAAGTGTCCGCGTTAGTTGAGGACCTCCCAGAAGGAGACCACGTAACAGCCAGTGGAATATATAAATTGTTGCAACGGCAGAAACTTCATTTAACGTCATAAAAGAGTCCTGAGATTCAACGTTAATTGGGTACAGTTGTGGCGAGAAATGTCAGATTCTAGTATGCCGTCGCATCTGAGAGCGATAGCTTACGAGATTTACAATGACATAATACCGGCCGCGTCACGGAGAAAGCAAATACACCTCGACAGTTCGGATACCTGCCCTAGGTGCGGTAATAAAGACACAGCCTATCATAGAGTGCTCACATGTATATATTCAACATATATATGGAAATGGGTAAAAGAAAATATAGCAGTGATTATGAACGTCCCAGCCCTTGATATCCGTGACGAAGACATTATAAACATTCGTTTTAGGCTCTTTCCGCGAGTCCGTCAGCACGCGGTCATATTATTTACAGTGAATGTATTTCACTATACTCTTCTCACAACCATGCTGCCAAATAAACTTGACCTTACACAAATACTCCGACTGGAGTGATAGGGCATGGTTTGACGAAGTATTTAGAAAAAAAAAAAAAAAAAAAAAAAAAAAAAAAAAAAAAAAAAAAAAAAAAAAAAAAAAAAAAAAAAAAAAAAAAAAACTTTGGTACTTATTTATTTAGGTTCTGATACTTTTGTGCTCACTGTTTATTATCATGACGTGATGGGACCTTGTTAAAAGCTTGTCGTTGTAAAAAAACTGTACTGTCTTGCTTTCCCGTATGTGTCCTTATATCAATGAATACGAAAAAAAAAAAAAAAAAAAACGGGAAATATGCGTAGTAACTATGCGCGGCGGTACAGGTTCGTATCCGAGCACCCCCAGAAACTTTTTATTTTCAACATAATTTCATGTTATATTTATTATTTTTATTCGTTATTTTATATAAGTTAGGTGTACGTATTAAAAAAAGTAAAGTTTTTAAATTTTAATTTTTTCCGTTGTATTTATTTTACAAAGCCAGCATTTGTAGTTTTACAAGGCATTTATTTAAAAATTGATTTCGAAAGATTTTCTTTGTAAAAGTAATTTTTTTACAGTGTAATAACTTTCATAATTTTTAAGACATAAAATGACTAAGTATTATCGTTTGAGATTACGTTAAACACTAATAAACTGTTCAAAACGCAAAACTTTTTTTTCACATTGGCATACGATCAGTAGTAATACAGCATAATTAATAAATCATGGTAAAGGCCGTTATAGTTATAATTGCAATAAACCTAGGCTATACTTACTTTGAGTCTGCGTTTAAAATATATATATATATATATATTTTTTAAAAATCTATTAGTAACGGAACCGCGGGACTTTAAGCTTCTGGTGCAAAGAAAGTGGCAAAGAAAGAAGTGCTTTGCTTCAGTCGCAGAGAAGAAAAATCATTTACAGTAATGTGACTGCGTTGGGATGACTTCGTAATTCAGCCTCTCGACGTCCGTACCACTTCGTCTTTTTCGTAACATTGCTTGACCTGCCTGTCCTCTTCTTCAAAGCTAAAACATTGGTAGGTTAGAAAAACAACCTGTAAACACGATGACCACCTCGAGAGCAGGAAATTACGCGACACACGCCTGAAATACTGCAGTTTCTGCCAACGGTAGTTTTTGCTGTTAACAGGCAGATGTTTTTTTTTTTTGGTAAAAAATTAATTTAAGCAATTTTGCTTGCTATACACATACGAAGTAGTTTCTGATATTGATGGAAAATATTTGTAATACCAGCTCTCTCCTGTTTTCCAGTTTCCTTCGCCAAATAGAGCGAAATGAAACGTCGGACGTAATATTGCTTGGGATTAGTTCATAATTATATTGTGGAATGAGCTAGCGTTAGTTAACTGCAAATAGGGACATATAATTGTGTGTAAATATATCGTCTGCCATCATCATTTCAAAAAGAGGAAAGGTTATGTTAACTTCTACAGACAACGTATGTATTTTAATACGTGGTACATAAATAACAAACGTCACAATATCAGTACCAAAGATCACTGCAGTGTCCGATAATATTTAGGAGTTCGTAAAGTTACTCATGCTGTTCCCGTAAATTCTGTTAGTCTGATAAAGTTAAATTACTGACTATGAAGAACTTAGACACTGAGTTAACACTAAACGAACACTGTATTAAAATGCGTTTATGTTAAATATTTAATCAATAATTACGTGCAAATGTAGACTGAGGCTGGATTAACGGGCAAAATACTTTGTAGCGTATCGTTTGATCAACACTGAGTAAAATGAAACCAACTGCTATTGAAAGTGAGATATGTCAACATTCGTTATTTTCATATTTTAAATTACTTTTTAGTAGGTCTACATTGTTTTAACTGGGGGAGGAACTAATATTAATAGCTTTGAACAAGTGTAACATCGCACATAGACAAGTAAACCATTTTATATGGTAAAAGTTCATTTTTAGGTCATTCCAGACCATAGGTGTTACGGGTAACACTTTAATTCTTATTCTTAATTAAAGTCCACCTCGGTGACAGGACTAAAAGACTCACTCCGCCTCTAATTTTGTCTGGCATGGGAAAAATAACGGTGACAATTCTATTTATTACTGTTTTTCAATTTCAGGCCTAAGTTCAATCTCTAGTAAAACGTTATTATAGGCGTAGAATTATGATGTATGGCATGATAAAGTTGTTTTCAAAAAGTTGTGTTTTAGATAAACAATTAATGCCTGCTTAAACATGATGGACCTTCTAATATCACGACTTGTAAAGCAAAGGTCCTCGTTGTTCAACAACAAGCTATGGAATTTGAATTTTCAAATACATTACACATGTATTCCGTGATAAGGCGTTTGTGGTTAAATTTTGACATACTGTAGTGAAATAAGTCAACCCAAATAATATTATAAATAGATAAATTTGAGTTTTGAAATAATTTTATTTTCAGTGTAACATTTTTAAACTGATCTTCATTTCGGCTTCGTTTATTCAGCTTCTACTTTCTATTTTTACAGATCGAAAACTTTCATTCACGCTACAAATGATACAAATAGAATATCAGAAGTTACATAACGAAGCCGAAATTAATATCAGTTTTAAATTTTAACACTGAGAATAAAATAAATTCGAAACCCAGGTTAGAACAATGTAATTACAGATAAACTCAAATAAAAAAAAAAAAAAAGGTATTAAAGTAGTGTCGTTTGGAGGCATTTGGAAAGGATGATTTGAAAATTGTTGATCATGTTTGGGTACATTCGGATGGGCCGCCATCTTGTAACCTGACACCCACTGCCATCTTGGATAACATCATGGCCGATGGCCGCCATATTGACAGCACCATAGTACTCGACGCTGTCCTCAAGGTGAAAAAATAAATAAAATTTTTATTAAAATTAACAAGTTTCAAAAATATAAAAACATTTGAAAACTAAAAAAACTAAAAAAAAAAAAAAAAATACAAAAATCCGAAAAAAAAATCGACATTCTGAAAATTGTTTTACAAATTGAAAATGTTTTAAAAATTTACAAAAAAAAATTCTATCCACCATCTTGTTTTACATACATATTGCCACTATTACGTATTTAACTTTCTTCTGCCATTTTGGTGTACAATATCGGATGTCAATTATTTTCTTACATTTAGACAATCATCTTTTCCTTGTAGTCTTGCGAATATTTTGTAATTCACTACTTCCCAGTGAAGGTTTCTTCGAAGTGTTTCGGGAATTTTTCGATTTTGCATTCCAACAAAACCTCACATTTATGTAATAAATTAAATTTAAACATTACCTTCTATTAAACTGTTTATATGTACGAGAATCATAGTTCTTCTTCTGATGAAAGCACATATTAAAAAAAGTCAGACCGCATCAGTCCTCTACCACATTCATTGAGCCAATGGTGTGGTGTTCTGTAATCATAAAAATACATTATCCTGTACATCCCTCCCCTCTCTCTTACAGTACTTACTTTGCCTATCCCCCAACTCGCCGAGTAGAACATGCATGCTCGTCAAATGATATTCACATGACCTACTCTACCGATGAGTCGCAGTAACGCGACACCATTCTCTGCGCCTTAACCCCTCCCAATCGCTGATTCGGCACTACATGTGTCGCAGTATGGCGTAATATTGACCTTTGGTCTTTCCACCATTCTACTTCTCCCACCCTCTTGAGTCACATTACAGAGATGTGAGGTCAGAATGGTGTCGCGATATGGTGCAACTGTTGTATGTAACTTTAGGTCTGCCTGACCAACATCCCAGGATCATTGGATTGTGTCACCTGACATCAAGGCCTATTGTACCTAATACATGTTAATATAAAATAGAAGTGGTAAGTAAAGGATAAAAATACGAATAAAGGTCTCGATCAATTAAAATAAAATGTAATTATTAAGACTACTTTCTAACAAATCTCTACTTTTCGGGACATATAATGTAAGAGGTATGTGAAATTTTACAAGTTTTTTACACATGATTATTGCAATATTTATGCCAATTGAACACAGGGAAATAAAAAATTAACGCAATAAAATTCAATTCCATTTACCTGCTTCTTCAGCTGGATTTGTTATTTTTATATTTATTTAAAAATTCAAGATTTACGTTAGTGGGCAACTATGACTCGAGTTAGTCTCGATTCGTGCCATCACTCATAATGTCAGCAGCAGTGGAATCACTGTTTGTAACGACACCTGAGCGAGTTTCAACCAGCTGCCCAGTTTATTTATACCAGTGATAAAACCTGCTTACCATATTTATTATACTGGACACCATAATATGGTGACTACTAACTATGCATAGCAAAAACTAATAATTGGTTTATGCTACATTTAGTTAGTAGGTACCAGTTTTTATAGTTGTACTTGTGTATTTGTGAAAATTATATTATCAAATTATATATTTTTGTCTAATTGTTAAATTATAATATTATTTATATTAACAGCTAATGGACCCCATTGACCTTATGACATCCTTCATTCAGGTTACTATACATCTGGATTTACTTTATACATGTATATATATATATATATATATATATTTATTTATTTAGAGAGAGAGAGAGAGAGAGAGAGAGAGAGAGAGCGAATGTGTGTGTGTGTGTGTGTGTGTGTGTTACAGCGCAGCGAGGTAGCCAAGCACTTTTATCTCACTTTTATACCTCAATATTTGACCTCAATATTACAGCACTGTTTTATACCTTACTTGTAGACTCCACTTCTAGGCCCTAATATTTGACCTTATTCATATATATTTAACTTATATGAAGGATGCTTGAGAAGTTTAATCGCAATTGCCTCAGTTTAATTAGACTCGTGTTTTTTTTTTGTTTTGTTTACCGTCGTAGTCATGAAATGAACATTTCTGCTACGCCAGAAATATTCATTTCATTGGTAGTATAAGCCTATATTTAGGCCTGGGATATGCAGCTGGTTTGCTGTGTTTGGTAGCGATATGATGTGCTACGAGTCAGGGAATTCATATGGTAGCTTAGCTGCGCGCGCAGCTAGCCGTTTGTGCTGCGCTCTGGGGGCTCGTGGCACAATTCGGAAGTAGTTCCAGGCTGCCCAGATGGTTTAATGATCAACTGTGGTGCGAGGTAGTCGGCTTGACGTGAAACAGCTGGTCGCGACGTGATGGTTTGGCGCACCCGAGTGAAATGACTCTCTGTACTGCAGAGTCGGCGATCACAAGTTTCGTTTGCACGGAAATGTGTGCTTTCCGTAGCTGGATAAACGTATTTGTACTGTCGGTATTTGTGTTGTTAATTGCTGCACAAGAAAAAATGCTTGTTACATTAGAGTCGCGCGTTGCGTCAGTGTTTGACCGTGGATGTCGCGGGTTGCCAATGTTTCGACTTGTGGGTTTTGTTACTAAGCACGAGCGCCTGAGGACTAGTGTGTCAGCCGACTAAGTTTTTTCCTGGTGGATGAAGTATTACCTGTTACGTGTTTTGCATTGTGTAAATACTGTGTGCTACAAGAGGTCCGAAGCGCGATTAGGCGTTCTAGTTGTTGCTATCATATTTCATCGGTGGGGTGTGAAAATTACTTGCTATCGCAATTGCTACGAGCGCTTGCTACTGAAGTAATTCTCAACGTAATTACGCTGAAAGACTTTTACAAGGTGAATGGGGCATGGATTGGCCTTAACTGCGCGTGTTTTTGGCTGTCTGCTGGGCCTAAGTGAAGGGTCGTTTTCGACTGCTGCGGGTGCCATATGGTGGGCATTTTTTCCACACGAGACTGGTCACCGTTTAACAAGGCATGGAGAGTCGACATTTTTGTTTGTGAACCGAATCTGATCGTCCTGACTCTCACTGATACTGTACTCTTGCGAACTCCCTACGATATTTAACACATTACGCTGCTATTGTGTTGCCGCTAACTAGAGCGTGCCCTTTGTTATTTGCTATAAAAAGTAACGTAACATTACTTACGATAATTTAGAACTCTGTAACTTTCTAAACAAGTAGTTAACTTTTAGGTATTTTGAAATTGAAATGTTGGGATAGAATGCATTTCTTTATTTGCCATGCGTAATACTAATTTGTTTGGTGTTGTAATTTACAAACGTAATGCTATGTTGGGCAGTTGTATGAGACTGATGTTCAAAACTGCCCTGTATTGTGCCAAATTCTACAATTTTTATAAGTTGTTAGTGTGTCAAATGAATCAGATATAAATTACAGTGTATTAAATTGTGAATGTCAAGTTGAGCGGGTGCCTTTTTGTTCACTGAATCCACCCTTGATTTGAATATCTTGATTTTGTGTTGAAGTTAATAACTTTGCAATTAGAGCCATCCCTTGCGTAATTTACACTTTGTAACGTCTTCTGGTAAGGCCTGTTTGGGGCACAGAAGGCGTTATAGCCAAATACTGTGTCAGTCTGTCTACTTCATATGCCTATAAAATCATGGTACTGGTCCACTGTAGGTTGGGTTTGATTCCTGCTATAGTTGCCTACGATTTTCACACATGAGGATGGTGGTGGATGACGTATGTATTTAGATTAGTTTCACTAGAAACTTACATTTCATTCCGCATTTGTGTTCCGATGTTTCTTCAAACTCAGCTCATGTTGCCTCGCAAGTGCTTAAGACATTAATGTTAAGCATGGAAAATAAAAAAAAAACTCTCTTCTTTCTACAAAATTTTTATCAACCTATGATGTTCTTAAAACTGCACTAATGAATTTCGTTGTTTTGTAAGTAAATGAATGCCCATGTCTGTTGGCAAGAAAGTTACAGTTTCATGTTATATATTCTTGTATAGCTTTATTGAGATAATTAGACGACTAGGTAGCGAGATGGTGAGATAACTTGTTTTACCATATGGTGGAGAAAGAAAAATTATATATATGTAAATTTCTGTTCCAATTTTAAAATTATTTTAAATGTCACGTACAATAATATTAGCAGCATTTCAACATCACTCTAGATCAATGATGAGTACAAAATAGCAATCATGGAGTAAACAGGTTAAAGCTGTGGTACACCGATACAGGATGGTACAGACAAAATATTTTTTTGTTTCCACATACATAAAGAAATGTATGGCTTCTTACACTACGTCCCCGATTGTAAGATAAACATACATAAAGAGCAGATATCCCAAAATAAAAATGTCAGTCTTAACAGTCGTCAAATGTGAAAGGAGACTGCAAAAGATTCAGAGAAATCTGAAAAGGAGTTACGAAGTCATCCTCAAAGGGATCAATAAGGAGATTTAAAGGAGTCAAAGAAGTCACATAGGAGAATTCAAAGGTGTGAAAAGAATCAAAAGAGTTGCAAATGGATATTCAAAGGAGTTAGGAGAAAGTGTCAAAGTAGCTTGTGTTGGAAGTGCTGTTTGAAGATGTCTCGGGTGACTAACTACATAATACAGAGTAAGTTGAGTAATTTTTATATAGTCTACCCTCTCTAACAATAGATAATTATCGGAAACAAAGCCACCATGCAAAAAGATATTTACTAAAATCTGCAACCTCAGATGTCATGAAAAGAGCAAATATACTCAGAGAACTGTGAGCAATTTTCTACAGTTCGTTAAGTGCTCTATTCAATTTACCAGAAGTGACAACTTAAAATCACACAATAAGACATGTAGATAAAGACAGTCCACTTCGGTCTGTTGAACTGACATCATTATTTGAAGGTACTACACGTCTCACATGACTGCTGCTTCTCAAGATTCACGAGAGCTGGGCAATAATCTGATGTCCTATCTATCCCACCATCGTGTGCTACTATGTTCACAAAAGACGAGGGGCCTATGAACAGTGCAAATGGTATAAATAGCATGCAATAGAGACGATTCGTTCAAAGTGTATGATTGCTAAGCTATTACACGTAAATAACGTAGTTAGCAATGAAATGTAACTGAGAAGAACAAACTAGGACACCTAGGAAGAAGAACTTTGATATTGCTAGTTCTAAAAAAGTAGATACCGTCTTGCTGCCAAATATAACGAACATTTGTGTAATTGTAGAACCACAAGGTGATGAGTCCAGTGACGTTGAAAATTCTGATGAAGATAATCCCAAAACTCTCACGGATCTCTCCCGTGACATGGCTACGGTGGGCGATATGAAGATGAAGGAAGATGTACACTGTATCTACTATTTTTCTGAAGACCCTAATGAACTGGTGAACAGACTGAGACTACTGATCTTTATTCAAGATGCTGGCGATTATTTCCACATACATGAAATATATAGGAATAACCAAGAACTGACTGTAAGGATCTTTATATTTTGAGAGAATTACTAAGCTGTATAAAACAATGTAAAAGATGAAATTAATAAATAATCCAACAATTCTGATCTATTCTTTACGAAATTACCTTCTACTTGCACACTCTCAGCATATATTTTTAATTGGAGTTAAAGCTAGTTTTGACGTTCTGTGTGTACATGTATGTAAATATAAGGTAATGGGCACAAGAAATTGGATAAAATGACAGCATCAGATTAAACTCGAAACATAAGTAGATTGTGAATGAGGTCCTATATTGAGATCTAAAAGTCGAGGTCTTAAAGTTATGTCCAGAAGTGAGGTCTTGTGTTGGGGTAAAAAGAGTGAGGTCTAAAATTGATATCTATGAGTGAGATTTAAGATTGTGCTGAAAGTTTTTGGCTACCTCACTGCACTACAACAACACTTATCTGCATATAATAAATCCAGATGAATAGTATTAAGGATGATGTATGTGACATGGTCGTGGGGCAAATGAGCGTTTTTTATAAATAATTTTAAAATAAAAGGAAATAATTATACATAAGTTGATAATATAATTTTCAAACACACAGGTGCAGAAAAAAACTGGCTGCTAATAACTACACATAGAAAAAAACAAGGTGCGTATGGCTTAATAAATATGGAGAGCATGTTTAATCACTGGCATAACAACTATGACTTACTATGGCATAGTAACTTATGAGTTATTTGAAACTCGCTCAAGTATCGTTACGAGCCCCTGCTGCTGATGTCACGAGCGATGACACTAGTCGAAACTGACTCGAATCATAGCTGCCCACAAACGTAAACTATGAAAAAAATTATACTAAGAAATCCAGTTAAAGAAGTAAGTAAATAGAATGTATATTTTTATTGCGTAGTTTTTTATTTTTCTGTGTTTTTAATGGATATACATGCTGCAACACGTACACGTGACAAACACATAAGTTCTGCGCGTAAATTTTATATTAGACAGGTATATTTATAGTCTTGATCTTGACGATTACAATTATTATTAATGTTGATTTAATATTTATTTGTCTTTTCAGTCTTTACCTATCACTTCTACATTATACTACAGCATGTATTTTGGTAGGTCAGGCCTCGTTGTCGCCTGACAGAATCTAGCAAGCATGAGCTCGTGGTCAGACGTTACCTAACACCATGCGCGACAGACTTGAAGTAACATGCACCGAGTTGCGCCATATTGCGACATCATTCTGACATCATATCTCAACAATATTTTGACTCAGGAAGGAGTGGGAAGGGGAATGGGGAAGACCATAGGTTAGTTTAAATTATTTTTTTTTACTTTATTATTTTTATTTTTTTTGTTTTATTTTCGGATTTGCAAAGATTTTTGCGATTTTATGTAAATTTTTTAATTCTGGAAATCCTCTTTGAAAATTAGAATATTGTTAATTATTTTAATAATTTTTAAAAATTTTTACGTTTAAGACAATACCAAGGTCAATGGTGACATCATTCAAGATGACGGCGGGTGTCAGGTTACAAGATGTCGGCCGACCAGATAATACCCAAACGCGATTGGTAATTATCGGATCCAAGGAGGTGATCGTCTGTCCCCTTGGGCCAAATGTACCCAACTATACTTCTATAAAACGATCTCCTAAAAATAAATAAATAATAATAATTTCCAAATATTGCAAATTCTGAAATGCATCGGGGACAAAAATGATTAAAAGTAGGGAAATGGAAACATAATAGTAGAGAACAACAATACAAAATATACAAAATGAAGCATCAATTCAAAATGTTATTATAATGAAATTTAAGAATTGGGCTTACCCATGAAATTGTTACATATGTACACATAAAGTAAGTGGGTTATGTCGCAGTTTATAATCCTGTTTCAAGTTTGCTTCTTTAAACTAGAGCTCACCTGTTTTGTTTACTTAGCGGTTCCCCAGTGCAGTTAAGTGCCAACAATAATTTAGAACTGCTATTACATTTTAATTTTTAAGTGATTGAGTCAGTTTATTTTAATTTACATTTGTAAAGCAACCAACAGACAGGACACACATGAGAAGCTTTCTTGGACTCTGCGCTTATTATCGGCAGTTTGTACATGGATTTGCTACAATTGACAAGCCAATACATCAGCTTACTGAAGCCAAAAGAAAATTTTTGTGTACCCCTGAATGCGAAGCCTCTTTCAGGAAATTAAAAAAGTGTTAACGTGCCCTCCAGATTTGGGCTTCCCCGATAGTAAAGGCGAGTTTGTATTGGACACAGATGCGAGTGATGGTGGCATCGATGCTGTACTATCACAGCTTCAAGATGGAGTAGAGAAGCCTGTAGAATATTTCAGCCAACTGCTGCAGAAACCAGAGAGAAATTATTGTGTCACTCGCAGGGAGCTATTGGCAATGGTGAAGTCCATATCATATTTCCATCACTACTTATATGGCAGACACATTACTTTGCGAACAGATCATGCTGCTCTATGCTGGCTACTGAACTTTAAGAATCCCGAAGGACAAATAGCTCGATGGATATAACAACACCTTCAAGAATACAACTTTGATATCCAACACAGTGCCGGTTGTTCCCATAATAATGTAGATGCATTATCTCACAGGCCTTGTGACCCCAACTGTCGCCATTGTGAACAGCAAGAGGAGAAGAGCGGAGGAGTGCACTACATTAGAACAACAAGGCTTCAGGCATCAATGGCCGATGTGAAGTTCTCCTGGACTGACGACAAGATAAGAGAAGAACAACAAAATTACCCTGACTTGTGCCCAATACCGAATTGGAAAGAGCAGGACTATCGGCCAGAATGGCAGGAGCTATCTGAAAAGAGTGCTACAACCAAGGTATGTTGGGCACAGTGGAATTAACTTGCTCTGAAGAATGGTGTCCTGTACCGAAACTGGGAGAGTGTAGGTGGCAGACACGAACACCAACAGTTGGTCCTCCCAGACAACAAGATCCCAGAGGTACTGAAATAGCTAGATAAATCAGTGTCAGGCGGTCATTTTGGCATTAATAAGACACTCGACAAGGTTCGAGAGAGGTTTAACAGGCTTCATTGCCGTGAAGATGTCGACAGATGGTGCCGAATGTGTGACGACTGTGCCACAAAGAAAGGTCCGAGGGTCAGAGGCCAAGGTCGTCTCCAGAAGTACAAAACCGTTGCCCATTCGAGAGAATGGCAGTCGACATCTTGGGTCCCTTGCCAATAACCGAGGGAAACAATCGGTACTTGGTGGTGCAGGACTACTTCACCAAATGGCAAGAGGTTCATCCCATACCGAATTAAGAAGCCAGCACTGTGGCTGATGCACTGGTCGAACATGTGTTCTCAAAGTTTGGGACGCCATTGGAGCTTCACTCGGACCAAGGGCGAAATTTCTTAGAGTCCCTTTTTCAAGAAATGATGAAGATAATTGTCATAAAGAAGATCCGAACCACTCTGCTACATCCACAGTCTGATGGAATGGCCGAACGCCTAAATCGTACACTTGAGCAGTACCTATCCATCTTTGTATCCAATAATAAAAAGTATTGGGACTCCAAAGTACCCCTGTTTCTGCTAGCATACCGCTCTGCCGTTCATGAAGCAACTAAGGTAACACCATCAAGGATGCTGTTTGGAAGAGAGCTCCATCTCCCGAGCGACCTGATGTTCTGTCGACAGGCGGAGGAAGACCAGATTGCATCCCCTGTGTATGCCAGCGAGTTACGTCGCAAGTTGGCTCACACTCACATCTTTGCCTGCGACACCTAAAGATCAACACTGACAGGATGAAGACTCGCTACAACAGGAATGCACCAAATAAAACACTTCAAGAAGGACAACTGGTGTGGTTGTACAACCCTTATAGAAAAAAGGAGTATTGTCTCAAGCTGCAGAAGAATTGGGAAGTCTCTTATGAAATAGTGAAGAAGATCAATATTGTGGTGTTTCGGATTGTTCGTCGAGGCTCTCGGGCGAGAGGACCTAAAGTTGTACTCATCGACAGATTAGCCCTCTACGATGGACCCGAGTCTGTGGTATCGGTTCGGGACGAACAGACTTAAGAAGGGACAGTGTTGCATGCTGTAATTCTGAGGGCGAGCTGACTGGGGCCGGTGTCGAAAAACCTTGAGGACTGGCCCATGGCTTATAAGCCAGGCTGTCTCATAGTGGGAATCCCGACGAGATAGGTCAGAGAGATCGGCGTACAAGACTCAAGTCATGTCCGGAGCATGATGAAATGTATATTTTTAGACCCCTGAAATTCGCTGAATCCCCGGAGTTTGGCCGAAGTATATAAGGTCCGAATCAACAGATTTGGGGAGAGGTGCTATGCTTGTGGAGAGAGACTGGTGAAGACATCTTGATAATGTCAGAGTCTACCGTGAGGCTAGAGGTACATGCCTTCGGAGCAGTATTGTGCGGAACACGAGGACCACTGCTGCTGGTCAGCGGACAACAAGGAGGTGCGCGACGGGAGTCGAACCGAAGACTACAAGAGTGAAGACGGTGATACTCTCGGGGTGCTGCGCTGTACATTGTGAGCCATCACCACTTCGGACTGTTAGGGTTGTACATTGACACTATTTGAGAGACTGTTGATTGGATATATGACCGAACTTTTTTTGTGATCTGTGATCTTTGATTAATGGTAAATAATTTTGTGATTTAATTGTCAAAGTTAATTAAGGTTTCTTTGTGACAGTAGTAATTGTGTGCATAATTAAGTGTGTTGTGAATGTTATGGTTGTTTGCTATTTTGTGCATTTTTGTAAGCTTTGTGAGCTAGTGTAACATAGTGACCAAAGCTTTGTTTGTTTTATATTTAATTATTTATTTTTGAACCCCCACAGTCTAAGTTGTTTACATGTAAAATTAAGTGTTGTTTATATTTTCATAGTATTAATGTTATTGCTATTATTGATGTTGATGGTTAATTAATTACATTATTATTTTTATATTTCCAGTCTGACAACAATTTGAGTTTTGGGGGTTAAGTTCGTTTTGGTAATTTTCATAATTTTATGTGTTTCGGATATTTATTGTATTTTAAATTTAATTTTGGTTGAATGGATTTATTCAATGAAGCAGCTTAGAATTCTAGAAAGTGTTGTAAGGCAATTTCGACCTATGCAAAGGAAAATGCTAGGTGTCAACAGAGAAGTTATGTTATGTGAAGTTGGCACTACTGTTGAACAATGTAATAATTGGAGTGATCAATAAATCGATCTCAGTCTGCTGTTAACGAGTGTTTTACAATGACCTTGTCCAACACAACATAGGTTATGGGCCCAGCCCAATTAGCCTTGTATGTCGTCGAGACTATTTGATTGTGAGCTGAAATACATAGCATAGCCGTAGTTGCGGTGGTCTGATTACTAGAAAGATTTTTGTGTGTTCACGAGCGTGTGCATTTACAGGACATCATGATTCCTGCGTCGTTTATCGGTATTCTGCAACTCGCAAGCAATAATTTCTCAAACTGGTTGTGGAGAGTTGAGACGTTTTTGGAAATAGAGGGAGTCATTGATGTCATTAGTATTTCTGATGCAGCAAAACAGATATTATCAGCTGAAGATAAGAAGCAGTACGAAGAGCGTGACAAGAAGGCGACATGGGTCATTGCTCAATGTGTGTCGGACAAGCACTTGGAGATAATAAAAGGGGCAACATCAGCGAAGGATATGATGGGTTCATTAAGGAACGTGTTTGCACGAAAGAGCCCAATTACTAAATTGTTTGTTATGAAAAAGCTTTTGAAGTTGAAGTTTGGAAAGGGAGAGCTGCAAGACCACTTCCTTGAGATAGAATCATTACTTCGTGAATTAGAAGCCTTAGGTGCGGTCTTAGATGAGACTGACAAGGTGTGTTACCTGCTACTCACGATGCCGGATAAGTACGACAGCGTAATCACAGCCATTGAGACAATGACTACGAATATCAGCTCGGAGTTTGTGAAGGGACGACTTCTCGACGCAGAACTCCTTGTGCTGGAGGGAGAGCTGTCATCATCAACACCAGAGCCTGGCTGTTCATTTGCAGCGCGGCGGTCGAAGGTGACGTGCTACGAATGCGGTGAGAAGGGGCATTTCAAGAGGCATTGTCCGAAGTGGAAACAGAAAGCTGGTGATAAGATTGGCCGTGGACGAGGTATGCAGAAGGGATTTGTTGCAGCAGAAACGGTGAGTGCTGATCTTGTATTTACCACGTCAACCTCTTTGCTGAGTGACAATGAACGTCTTAATGTGGTTAATTTCGTTTGTGATTCTGGAGCATCAGAGCATATGGTTAGTGAGAAGTATAGACCATGTATGTCAATCATAAAAACATTTGAACCAGTTGCTATTGTAGTAGCGGATGGAAGTAAGACACTTGTTGCAACCGAAAGAGGTGATATTGTGTTTGATAAGTGTACATTAACAAATGTGTTGATTGTAAGTAACTTAAGATATAACTTTTTGGCAATGTCAAATGTATGTGAAGTTGGATATCAAACTACTTTTAGTTATGAAAATATGTAAGTAAGAAATAAGTCGAAACAGGTTGTCCTGGTAGGATACAGAGTGGGTAAACTCTATCTTGTTGAGTTGGCTTGCTCAGCTGGGGAAATAAATAAGGGAACGAGGGAAGTGTATTCCCAAATAACCTGGCATGAGAGGTTAGGACACCCTTGTTTAGAGGCCATGAGAAAGCCAGGAACTGTGACAGACATAAAAGCCATGGAAGGGATAAAAGAATGCAAAACATGTCTTGAGAGTAAGTTGTCTACGCAACCTTTTAAGTATGTCTGTCCGAAAGGGAAATATTGTTAACAAATAATTTGCAGTGATTTGTGTGGTCCCATTATACCTTCTACTTGTGAAGGTTATAATTATTTTCAGACCACAACAGATACATATTCAGGATTTTTATGGTGTTTCTATTAAAGACTAAAGATAAAGCCAGTGTTAATTTGAAACATTATGTCAAAATAACAGAGAGACAAATTTCAGTATAAAAATAAGGTGTTACGAATACGGTGTGACAATGGGGGTGAGTTTTGTTCCTCAAGTTTCAGAAGGTGATGTTATAAGAATGGGATTCAATTGGAGTACACTCCTGGTTATTACACACATCAGCTAAATGGTTTAAGTGAGAGAATGAATCGAACCTTTTTAGAGAAATCTCAGTGTTTAATAGGGGATCTTCCAAAATATCTGTGGGGAGAGGCTGTGAGGACAGCAGCGTATTTATACAATAGGATTCCTAGGTATGATGGTCATATACCTGCAGAGACCTGGTATTGGCAGAAGGTAGATTATAACAAAATAAGGTTGTTCGGAAGTAGAGCTGTTATTAAAGACAAACGCCTATCGCTAGGAAAACTTGATAAAAGAAGTAGTCAGGTATACATGGTGGGGTATGCATCAAATGCGCACAGATTTTTTGATCCAAACACAAGAAAAATTATTCTGTCACGAGATGTAAAGTTTTTGGAGGTTGATCCTCAGGTAGTAGACATTGAGAGTGTTAAGAATGAGGTAATAGAAGTATATTTAGAGGAAAAGTTAGAAGAACCTAGTAGTGATAAAAATAACAGTAATTCAAGTGAATCAAATGAAAAAGAAGTGGAAGAGGTAAGACGATCAAAAATGAATAGGGTACCTCCAGTCTGGCAGAAAGATTACATAACCTCTAATGAATTTGTTACACAGATAGCTTTAGGTGCAGTAAGTATACTTGACTCTAATATCCCCGTGAGAGTGTCAGATATACCAAATAGTCCAGACAGGTTGTTGTGGGAAAAAGCTATGCAAGAAGAGTTACATGCACTTGATATAAATAATACGTGGGAACTAGTCGAAAAACCTAAGGATGAAAAAGTAATAGACTCTAAATGAATATTTACAGAAAAAGAAATACAAGGAAAGAATGTTAAAAAGGCAAGGTTGGTTGCTAGGGGTTGTTTTCAGGACTGAAACACTGAGGAGAATATTTTTACTCCTGTGGCTCGATTGCCAACTATTCGGATTCTTTTGTCTTCGGCTGTAAAATTGGATTGGATTGTAGAGCAGTTAGATGTAAAAAGTGCTTTTTTGTATGTGGAATTGAAGGACCCTGTTTTCATGAATATAGCAGAGGGAGTTAAAGTGTTAGTAATAAAAACGTTGTTTGTAAATTAAAAAGGGCGTTATATGGACTTAAACAATCACCTAGGCGTTGGTATGAGACTTTGAGTAATGAATTGTCTAGAATGGGATGTAGGAGATCTGAATCTGATCCTTGTTCATTTCTTCAAAGGGGTTTATACATTGTAGTGTATGTAGATGACCTAATGATATTTTCAGATGATAAAGAAAAAAATAGGTGACATAAGAAAACGTTTAAAAGAAAAGTTTGACGTGAAAGAAATGAACGACGGAAAGAGGGACATCAATTTCCTAGGACTATAAATAAGCTGTAATGATACATGTATATACATTAGTCAGACCGAGTTGATAAAGAAGGTATTGGATAGGTTCAATATGACAAATTGTCGGTATTCAGACTTACCAATGGAATTGAAACTTGATCTGCAACCATCAGAAACATGTGATAGTGATGTGCCATATAGAGAACTAATAGGGTGTTTAATGTATATAATGTTAGGTTCTCGACCAGAATTAAGCTATCCCATTGGGTGTTTTAGTAGATTCCAGAACTGTTATGGAAAAGAGCATTATAAGTATTTACTACGTACATTGAGGTTTTTAAATAAAACAAAAGAGTATTGTCTGTGTTACACTAAACATGATTGCATCATAGGAGAGGCATATGTAGGTGCTGATTATTTTCCAATGATAGGAAACATAGAAAAAGTGTATCAGGATACTTTATTAGGGTATATGGAAATAATGTAATTTGGAAATGTAAAAAGCAGAGATGTGTCAGTTTATCGAGCACAGAGGCAGAATATGTAGCGTTGGCCACTGCAGCCACTGAGTGTGTGCTTGTGAAAAAGATTCTGTGTGAACTGCTTGCTGTCAGTAATATAGGGATAGTTATATATGAAGACAATCAACCGTGTATTAAAATGTCATGTACATTAGAAACAAAACGTTCAAAGCATATTCATGTGAAGTATCACTACATTAGGGATCTTGTACAAGACAAGGTAGTTACACTGGTACATGTAGATACTAATAACCAAATTAGTGATTGTTTAACCAAACAGGTTCCTTATTGTAAATTCAAGATGTATGTTTTTTGGATTAGGACTGTCGAAATTGGGGGAAGGTGTTGTAAGGCATTTCGACCTTTACAAAGGGAAATTGTAGGTGTAAACAGAGAAGTTATGTTATGTGAAGTTGGCACTACTGTTGATCAATGTAATCATTGGAGTGATCAATAAATTTGTCTCAGTCTGCTGTTAACGAGTGTTATACAATTACCTTGTCCAAACCCAACAGAAAGCACCCTAGGAGGATTTCTGAGAGTTAGCGACGCCGAGAGCAGTGTTTTGTTTTGGCAAAAATTTAAAATTTAGGTTTTTTACATTGTTGAAGTGAAACGAGTTTGAGCTAGCTGAATACGCTTCGATTTTTAGGAAGCGTGTAGCTGATGTGACGTCTCCACTTAGATGATTTAATTTTACATCTAAAGTCCGACATCAAGAGTTGTTACAGGCGTTTAATGGTAGGCCAAAGACGCGGCGCGAGGACGTTGTGGCCGGAAGAGCTCCTGGACGGTAAATGTGGTAATAATATGTAGTGAGGTGTGTACTACCGCGGAGGCCGATGAAATTTATTACGTCGAGACCTCAGAGCGAGCCGGGTCGCGTTTAAGGGAAGACATCTCAAGCAGTTTCCTTCACTACGTGCCATCTGAAGCAGCAGAAAACCACAAGGAGCCGCGCAGTACATCGCATCTCAGGACCAAAACAGCTAAGTGCCGGCAACAATCTCGATAGCGTTATACTAAGCTTTGTAGTAGTACCTCGGCCAGTAAGCACGTCATATTTACATTCCAATTAAAATGTCTGAATCTTCTCTTAACTTTGGTGCTTTCTACGTCAATCTCTTTATTTCCACACCCATATTAAAACCTGTAATGAAGGGTATTACGTGCTCCTACGCAAGAGTTAGCCTGGACGAGTATGTCACGCCCTGATAGGTGTATGTATTTGAAATGTTCACTAGTTGGATTTGCACATTGTCTTACAAAATTCATAAATATTGTCGTATCCCTGAGAATCTCTTTAATGTCATTGATATTCTGTATTTAAATAAAATTACACGAACCATCTAGACGAGAGTATTTATGGCAGTAGTGTAGTGTTAGTAATATCAGAAAGTTCCTGTGCACGTATATCACCGCTGACACCGATGGTAAGGTTAAGGTGTCCGCCTGCAGGTGCTCAGATACACACACTTGTTATCAATTAAGTTCCTGCGACGCTGAACACTGCGTTACGTATTGATAGTGGCGCCGTGTCTACACTTGTTGCACTAGTAAATCAATAACTTAATTCAACTCTTTTATTTATAATTATAAGACCTGTATCACAAAGAGCTCATAATTGTCCACATGTAAGTTTTTGCTTAAACTTGTAACAGTATGTTACTTCGGAGGATTTGTGTTAAATTAACGTTATATTTTAATATTTCTGTTTCAAAAAGCTATCTGTTTGTCCATATGTAATTCCCTTTCTCAAACCCATTACTGACTAAAACACTAAATTCTATTGCATTTCATCAATAATATTTACAAAGCCCTTTGCAAAAGTTTAATTTTTTTCCTGTTTTACTGAATTGACACGTATGTGCCAAAATTTAATTTTTTATTGTTTGCATTTAAAATCGACAACTTACATGCTGGTAAATGAATGTTTGATGTAATTTCGACATGTGTGCCATTAATTTAGTTTTGAAAAATTTCCAGTGTTTGTGATGTGGATGGTGGAAGAGAGCAGAAATTAATATCGAGCCCTTTGGGTGTTTATGCACACGAAACGACTACAAACAGAAGGGCGGCTAGAAAATATAATAACGAAGTGCAATTTATTTGGACAGTGATTGAAAGCGTTGGCGTGGGCGGGGCGTTGTCGCGGATATTGAGTCCGTGTGTACTGGAGCTGTCTCTTTCTACTATATATTTTTTTATTTTATCAGTGGGTGGTGTTGCGCAGAGTCGCTACCATTACGGCCCTGCTGCCACACGAGTGACAATGCTGGACCCGGCACTCTGCGAGCAGGCGTGACAGGAATACGCACGAGCCTAGCTACCAGCTTCTAAGCGGGCGAGAGGTACACTGCAAAAATCATTTGCAAATTCACCACACCGATGCATGTGAGTGTTAATAAACCCTATACACCAATGGTATGGCACATATACAGTTTTAGGAAACAGTCATACGTGTACTGATGTTATCAGACATATATCACAGTAAAATAGTTTGTAAATTTGCCACATGTGCGTATAGGAGAGCTAAGAAAGCAGGCATAGTAGAATTGTTTCCTAGACATTCATTGTAGCACTCCTAAACTTTTTTTATAAAACAGTCAAATGTATACTGCAGTTCCCTGACTTGTTATGCAATAACTGTAAAAGTTTGCATATTTACAAGACGGAACTATGATAACAGATCCATACTGCGTTTAGGATAATTACTTCCTAAACATTTTATGACATTTTTTACAGTTTAGAAACAATCTTCATTGTCTTCTGCCTTTACCATCACAAGCATGGTGAGTATCCTATTCTGTGTATTGGTTAAGAACTCTCACTAAAGTTTACAAAGGTTTTATCCAGTGTAGGAACACGCTCCCCAGACCTCGCACACACTGTACAAATTTTTGTGGATTTGACAGGGCGTTCCTTTAGAGTTTTACAAACTTTTGTAAATGAACAAACGTTTTTCTTGTGAAATTATTTGTTTATTACATTACATCAATTTTCTTTGTAAAACAATTTAGGAAAGATTTGTAGTCTACGAAAATCATATGTGCGCTGTAAATTACATATTTATACAAAAATCGCATCCTTTGGGAATCGTTTTTCTGGAATAAAGTAAGCTTTCATATTGACCGCATGCCGAACTGTGCACTGAATGTATACATATGACAATAAATAAATTAGTATGTAACTAAAGGTGGTGTAGATGAGCCGACCTCCCGTAGCACGGTTGAGCGGCCGACTTTAATGCAAGGGGTTCTGTGTTCGTTTACCAGGTCTGGCTTGGTGTGAATTGGTGTTCATCCTACTGGTCGAAAAAATTATAACTAGATAGTTGTCTCGCATAAAATCACTCGGGGTTACTGAAATAAGTCTCAGTACTGTAGAAAAAGGGGGTGAGGGAGAATTGGTGCAGTGGTGAGGCGGCCACCTTACCACTGTACCAAATATTTGATTTAAAAAAAAAATATTTAAATTAAAAAAAAGTTAGATAAGTAGTGTCAAAATACGGGAATGCGGATTCGGGACTGAGGGTTTCCATGATTTTTTTTTATTTTGAAAATTATTTCATTTAAGATTTACTTATTCGAAAGGTACCTACTTAAGAAGTGAATTTAGTGCTAAAATGGTATTTAAAGTTTTATTATTTCCTTATTGCAAGTACAGATACAACGCAATGCCTTGTAATTTTACAAACCTGTATTTTGACTTTCTTTTACAAGAATAAAAATTTTGATTTTACATTGTAATTGTATGGCAACTTATTTTCCACAAATTTTCCTTGTAAAAGTACATAACATGTTTTACAGTGCACCCTGCCAAGGACCGCGGCTGAAGACCCATACACTATAATAAACATAATCTGTAAGAAATATACTTAAGGTAGATTCTCACCCCGCGTGTTAAATTATTTTATTTTTCGCTTCTCTTTAGATGTTGAGATGAATAGCATGGGTTCTATTTATCTTGTGCTATAGTACAATCATAGCATGTAAACTTTCAACCTAGGGCCTATATGTACGCAGCACTCAGTGAAATAATTTTTTTTATATTCTTAAATTGTTCGAATGATTGGGGCTTGTACTGCAGCGCAAGGTTAACAGAATTCACGCTATAGTTGCAAAATTCACACTTTTCCTCTCAGAAAAAAACAAGCGGAAAATAAATAATTCAACTTGTGGCATGGGACACCAACTTAAAGAGTATTCAGGTGGGTAAAATAATAACAATAATAGTTATTATCATTATTGTATAAAATAGTTTAAGTTTCGTACATTTTACTGTACATTTTCCACTTCAAAAACTTTGTAAAAATTTGCATGTTTTTACTTTATGCACACCGCGCCAGTAAACATAACGAAGATAAATAATTCACATTGAAACAACATGCCACTGTCTACGGTATTAAACATACGAATCCATTACAAAATATTTCATATATATTAAATAACTGCAAAAAATATCAATATTTCAGAATATGTTTTAAATACAGAAAATATTTACAATGACCTTTACATACATAAAACATAGACATTGACATAGCCTTTAGTTTCAATGTGAATTATTTCACTATGCTTATTGGTTTTCTTTCGTAGTGTCATTAAGTAAGAAAATAAAATTTGGTTTTTGAAATGCCATTTTGGGACAACTGGCTGAGAAAATTTTTTTGAGAGAGAAAATGTATTTCCAAATAACGTTTCCATTTTCATACAAATAAAAAATTACGAATTTTCCATGGCAACTTTCTCCGAAACACTTCTTATTACACAGTCTTACTTTGTTTACTTTTTTATCACCAGGTTTCTGTGTTAATTAGATTACAATAAGTGCTTGTATTAAATGTTATTCTAATGACTCATGTTTGTTAAGTCTTCTCCGCACGTTGTGGGTAATTAGGGCACTTACGGGAATAAATATTCTGAAAATATAAACTTCAATATTCTATTGTCTCTGTATTGCTTACAGCAGATTGTGTGAAATGTGACGGTTAGTTGCATAACCAAAATTTTCCATGTTGTTTGCATTTAAACGAATGCTTTAAGATTGTAAAATCCAAAATAAAAAATAAATAATTTACTTGTAAACTCTCCGAAAATAATTGGGGAACTACGGAAATTATTTAGGCCCAACTGTCTTTAACTCTTAACGAAATATTTATTTTGTAATTGGCGGTACACGAATTTCATTAATTATGTTTTGTAAGTACACATATAAATATGTGTAAATGCGTTTATACTTTGGAAACATTCAACTTTGTTGCATTATCGGCATATTAATTTTAGTTGAGTGATACACGTTATGCTTAGTTATATAAATGGTGTAAATATACGCAGCATGGTGAAATAAGATAGTAAGGACAATCAGTAAATATGACTCATGAACACATAAGCGTACAATATAATTAAGATAAAAATACACAACCTCGGATTATATCCTGGCTGATTATAATACTAGCGATTGCATGTGAGTATATTTTGATGGTGTAGTCGTCAGATCACTCGCCTCCCACCATAATGAACCAGGTTCGATTCCCGATGGTGTCGGTCCCTGGATTTTTGCATGTGGTAAACGTGCAGGATAATGCCGCTGGTCAGCGGGTTTTCTCGAGTATCTCCCGTTTCCTCCTTCTCATTCCGGTGCCTGACTATTGTAGGGTCTCGATCCAAGTCATCCTCCAGGGGAATGAAGATGGCTACGGACGTCCAACAGTAAGTCTGCCTCCGACTATGATACCCTGATCCTTGCGTGCCCGACACTTACGATATTAAACATATTTAAAATTGTATGGGGATCAGCATCATCAGCTGTTTTAGGCACCATTTTGCCTGTACAAGGCCGATAGTTGACGCAACAGTAAAGGTCGACTCACAACCACTACATAGCGTATCTACGTACATATACTTATAATTAAATATAATAGTGTCCATGCAAGTATTCCCACCCTCACGTGCGTATGTGTGCGTACGTGCCACAGTAGGTCAACTTTCTACTTCTCATGTACGCTAAGAGGTGGTTATGAAACTAGTTACAAGTTGTAATACGAAATTATGACTAAATTCTTTTCCAATGATGTATTTATAATTCTTCTTTTTTGTCGTCAAATATTTTATTTCTGATTATTACTGTGCCATCCTCCAGTACGGACATTTTTATCTAGCAAAATCTACTTCTATATTTTACGTTGTTATGAATACAACTATAGAAATCACACTTACATAATACGTTCAGGCATTCGGTCATGCTCTTGTGTTTCTATTGTTTATGCGACAGATTTTTTCAAAGTTTAAACTAGAGTAGATATCATACATATGTTTGGCAATTTGATTAAATGGATTTAGCCGTGACAGAAAAAATTTCAAAACTGTAAATTATACAGTATCGACAAAAAAGTCAATGAACAGAATTTAGTTAAATGTGTAGTTAGCTTAAACCGTAGAATGTACTGTGTTAAAGAAATCAGCCAACACGGAAAAGACGATTTTAAACAAATACGCCAAAATTTTTTTCGATATTTGCATAAGCGTAAAAAATTAATAACGCTAAAAGTAGAAATAAGAAAGCATTGCCTCACGTGTGGTTGTGAATCCGCCATATGGGATATCTAGATACGCGTATCAAATACGTAATAGTCTCTACGAGCACGGTATTGAACTGGTGAACAACCTTAAGGTGGCCACCTGCCAAGGCTACAGAGCAGTGTGCAGTGCTTCGGTCCTTGTAAGGTTGTCTGATAACTAGCCTACTCAAAACGCATGCATGAAGCCGGCTTAGGAATAGCTATCAGAGAACGTTACGCGTTTCCTCCTGTCTGGTTCATCATTATTCATCAAAGTATACTTTCCCGCTGTAGAAAATTGCGAAAATGGGTGTTCTTGTAGTTCTTTTCAGGTGTGAAAATCTTGGCGCAGTGTATTTTAATATGAATAGGTGGGCTCAATGTACCTTAATATAACGTTATAGAATTATGTCATCACTGAATGCCTCATAGAGGAGTGTCAGAGAAATGACTATATGCCAGCTCAATGAGTTGCACCTAAAGGCTAGAGTGAGGCGTGTGGCACGTATTGTGTCGTTCTTATTGCTTTCAAACTTGTAAGCCTTAAACGCGCAAAGTACGTCCACTACCTTAATTACGTCTTTTCGCCTCTTGCAGCTTTCATGGGGGCGATTATACTGTTTCATAACGAGACACTGAATCAAAGTAAATACAACAAGTCCGTCTGATATACCAAACATTCTGCAAGGGAATATTTACGTTTAAAAATGAGTGTAGGTATGCCGGTTTCAGCTATTTTAATATTCACGAAAGGAACAATAAAAATATATAATTAACATTTTTATGATCCCGTGTCACTACGCATGCAAAATTGTCTTAGTTTCGTTCTGATTCAAAATATTGGCTATATTTATTAGACCATACTACAATTGTGACTTAGCTCAATTCCTCACATTCCATTAAGCACATTGTACGCGAACTTAATAAAGCGGAAATACCAATAAATGGGATAGTATAAAATTTAAGATAATGATTTCTCAGCATGAAATAAGTAAAAAATTTCTTTAAGTTATAAATTAACTAATGGTAAAACGTAATGTATCTTTAAAGATACGCTGCAGATAATTTATCACACACTTAGTTAAGAATACTAAAATGAAACATTTCAACAAAAGTGGTGTCATGGTCCCTTAAATGCTGTTCACACGCAGTCGAAATGCGTTGTTGAGCAACCGAGCGAGGTGGAGCAGTGGTACATCACTCGCCTCGCATTCGGGAACACCCGGGTTCGATCTCCGGTTTTACCCATTCTGATTTAGGTATTCCAGGGTTTTCCGTAATCACTCCAGGCGAATGCTGGGATGGTTGCTTAAATAGACGCTGGCCGATTCCCTCCCTTTTCTTCTCGGCCACTGCCAAGGTCTTGTACTGTTCGAGTGAACGTAGACATGACCACATAAATTAAAACACTGTTGTTAAACGACAAATATATAGGTGACAATATCCACCCGGGAGGCTGGAACACATTGCGTTCTTAACTCGTCAGGCCTTTTTTTTTTACGAGAAAAATTACATGGTAGCGCATGCAACCTACCCTACATTTCCTGCCCACTGGCATTTTCGAGCTATCTCGTAAACTAAAGGCATGGTGCATTTACACCAAAGAATACTTTCTGGTTAGTTTAGGTCACTAGTCCAACAGTTGCAGTCTGTACCCACGAAAAACACTGCCGAACATTTCCACTTCTCTGTTAACTTGAAAATTTTAAGTAAATTTTTTTCATAAACTAAGGGCTTGGTACTATTTTTCTGCTTAGTTTTTGTCAATTATCCAGAAGACGTAGTCGCACCAACGAAATGCCTGAAAACCTGTATATGAAATATATTGAAGAGGTGATGCAGCTTCCCTAGAAACTGCTATGTTTACAAGACATCCTTAAGAGGGCGTGGTAGATAAATAACTGCTGAGTTCTACAATTGTGATCTACACTTTTTGAAAGTCAATGAAGAAATTCTACAAAACAATCTATAATAATTATAGTTGCCAACTTTATGAGCAAACATTTAACCATAATTATGCATTTGTTAAGTGTTATATCATGCACCGCAATTAAATGTACGTGATTTCGGCGTCAGAGATAATTTTTCAGAAGTACGTTACACGAGAAAAATTTTTGCCTAGACAGCTGGCAAAACTATTGTCTGGGATTGATTTTTTTTTTGCATGTTGGCTTTGAGTTACCTATAATTCTAAACTAATGTTTTAGCGCTAAATTTTAAGACTTTACTCAGTAACGCCCTGTTTTACATACATCAAATAATCACTGATGTTCCCTTAACCAGAACTGTCTTACGATACATTGTCAATGTGATTGTTATTCGGAAACAAAATACATATCGGAATTTTCATATACAAGTTCAATAACTGACAACGAGAAAAAAATATTTTTTTTGTTTATTGTAATTTAGTTTGATTTAATGAGTCTTTACATGATAATTAAACCCCCAGGAACGAATGCATCGTCACACACATTAGTAAAGCCTAGGAAGAAATAGTTTCAGAATTGATTTCCAATACTAATTTGGTCTCTGTAGTTTATGTATACTTATAAGTGGTCTCATATAGCGAGCCAAACTGACGGAATGTGCGTACATTTTGCGAAGTCATAATTTATAACAATACGTAAGCCGAAAATGTGCTTTCAATTTGTACTTGTAGTGACTATAGTAGACGCAAGTGTTGGTACATTATTTGGCATTGTTGGCTGGAACGTAACTTCATAGGGCTAATATTTGAACTGGAAATTTCTGAAGACATGATTGTGCTACCTTTTTCGGGCTTAATGCTGTTCTTCAATGACATACTGTTGGCATATATAACCTAGAGATAAAATACGACACGTATAATCTTATTTCGACCGAGGAATATGACCATCCATTAAGTTACTTTGTAAAACGAAATGTTTGTGTTACAATATATTTAATAACACAAGAAAATTTACGTGGGGTTTTATCAACTGTAGTTTACTACAGTTCTGCTAACCAAGAAGTTTTCATTTAATTTTAGGAATAGAGCTCGCCTGTAGCGTTCAGTATCGTATGAGTCATTACACACACAGAGAACGTCGTAAAATGTATAGCTCTTTGCTAATTTAATATGTTAGATGTAAACCTAAACAATATCCTTTACATACGATTGCTTTAAAATGTAGTTTTATAAGTAAGCTATTAAGTTATTGCAGTAACACCTGCCGTAAAAACAGCGCTAACCTACTAATAGTCTAAGCAGTGTTTGATTAATGGATACTGAAGTGTTTTCTTTCAAAATACATTAGAGTTCAATTTGGAACTGGAAATTTAAAAGATAAGCAGGTCTTAAATGAAAGTTCACTATTTCATTACTGAAGCGCATTTAAACTTGTTAGTAAGTTCGTGAAATGGTTAGTTTTTGTGAGTGGCGGACGGATAAAAACCAGGCAGAAATGAGGAGATGCGTACGGTTAGAGGCATATTATGTTTGATACGCTACCTTGTATGATGCAAACAAACATATGATTATGTATGCAATATAATATTATTATCTTATTATAAAATTAATTTTTAAATAAGGCTACTACTTAATGGCTTTAAATTGAGAAGATAACGTTGAAATCTGCTTTATTTGTTACTTTATTAGGACAGTAAAAAAATTGACTCTGCGAGGTAAGTATGTCTCAATATATATATTTCTTTTGGATTAGCTTGTTTAATATAAATATACCCGAGTGGTATAAAATTACATTTTATACATTCAGTTAATATATGCCCTTTACTTACTAAACGACATAAATGCCAGCATTATGATTGGGCAAAGTAACCCCGCAAAGTAGGTAACAACTCCAGTTTACGGTAATTAATTACGTTTATCAGTGAAATTGAAATAAATGAAATAAAAACATGTTAATACTGTGTCATTCCAATACAGTTCCGTATTATTTTTTAGGAATCGCAGAAACGAATTCGTGTTGCCTTTATCATATTGTTTTTGTTCACCTTTAAATAAACGTACTGACTGTACTATAAAGGAAATACCCACAAACGTCTTCTTATTATCTGTAATTATCTACAAACATCTTCTTGTAATTTTTTCAAACGAACCTCAAAAGCCACAAGCACGTTTTCCGCGGGCCCCTTGAGACAATCAGACCACAGTTAGGAAGACATATTCTTTAGTGCTGACAAAAAAGTATCGAGCATGTGAAAAAAAAAAAACATCTTTGTAAGTAATGTGGATATTCAAATTTTAAAATAAGCATAGATGACCACTTATAGGAAATTAGGTAAAATTTCAATTTTATTATTTCTTTTTAATTTGGAGCAGATGATTTACGTTTTTAATGAATGAAAAGAAATCGGTTAAACAATGAGTGGATGAAAAACTTACTAAACTTTGCTTCGACTTCATGTAGATGTTCTCTCTGTTCTTGTACGTCTGCTACGACTGTATTGTACCAACAACCTGTTTCCCGACAGTCTTGGAGTCTGCTTGAGAAAATATTGTGAATGCCAGTCGTATTTCTCAGGAAGCTGCGCTGTCCCGGCATCAGAGCGCATTAGGCAGGTGTTTCAGACGTAGTTGACGGCGGATCGAACAGCGGGCGACTGCCAGTAACTGACAGTCTCTCAGACCCATAAATCCCTCTGATTTATGTAGCCGTATACTTAAAAGTGTTCTTCCAATGCCGCTCCTCTCAAATACTCCGAGCTAGCAAGATAAAGTTTCGCTCGCGAAATTGACTCTCTTTTTCATCGGCTCAACTACCGCCTAAAAGACATGCTACAGAAGAAAAGAGTCAGCATTATTTGTCTTATTGAGGCGCACACAATACACATCCACACAGTAAAATTATTTACTTTCGTAAACTTTGTGCACGTAGTCGACTAAGTGTCTTTTATTTAAAAACTATGAGGAATATAACGTAAAAAGTCATGGTGTAATATTTATATACCTAATTACAAATATTATGATAAATCTGTATGTCCTGCAGACATACAAAAATTGTTAAATTAAATGAAGCTAAAAAAATTACTTAGGTTTATAATTTACAAATGACTGTACTAATTGTGTTTTGCACAGCAGCGTAGCTAATAAGATTTTTACATTATTTTAAAATCACTACGTTATAAAAACTGTGTTACTTTAATGTAAATCTCTTAAATTGAATCAAAATTATTCTTGAAATATTTATCCCCAATGGACTATTTCCCTTTATATTAATAAATACAAGTAAAGCGCGTATGGTGAATACGTGGATGTATGGTACTTAACGTGTACATTGAATTACTTTGCAGATAGCGAACTGAAACCACGGGTGATACCAGTGACTACACTCTTGAACAGATGATTGTTGTGTCTGTGTACACGGATGTCTTCTTACTGTCAAGACACTGTGTAAAGCGCCCATCGATTACCAACAACGATTCCATAAAAATACGTAGTCAAAACCGAATCATCTGCGTTGGGAACATAACGTCTTCGAAAAGGCAAAACCAAAGATAAACCACTGACGTAAAGATAATCAACCAGAGCGAAACCGTGTCAGGTGGGAGAGGAATATACAGGATGTTTCTTACATAGGGGGATAAACTCCGCATAGGTGTTCCTCACGAAAAACTAAGACGAAAACATATTTTGCACTTTTCACCTAAACGCAATGTTTAAGGGAGTAATGGGACTCATAGTTTTCTTTCAAATCACAAATGAAGCTACAGCGATAGCGTTCCCAAAACAATGGTATCGTGAGTTAGAAACATGTAGGTAACGTTGAATGTGCACCATCAACAATTCAAGGAACACAACAAAATAAACACATGAACGCACTATTGCCTATGCTGTATGCTGTGTACATATCTTAGGTGCAAAACACAGGACTTAGAAGCATTCTTAAATGTCGATATGCAGAAAAAAAAAAAAAAAGGTGGGTTTGGATGGAAACCCATCACACGAAAAGTGATAGGTAGAAACTTCACTGAAACCTTTAAAACGTAAATATCCAAATGTTGTGTTTCATTCCACAAAATGAATTTTACAGTACAAGTTTACCAGAAAGCCATCTTGTTTTTTGTACATTACACATTATTCGAGAAAAAAAATTAATATGTTTTTTTGTTTAAAAAAGTTCTGATTCTGTAGACACCAACAAGTATAATTTACTAGTAAATAGTATTAACTGTAATGTGAAAACTTCAGGGATTATTTTTTTTTTGTTTTCCATGTATGACACAGTTTCCGATCCGCAAAGGAATACCTAAAAAAGTTATACACTTTTTTGTTTTCAAAATTTGAAACATTCGAAACGGTTCGTGGTAAACCAGGCATTTTGGACGTGTTCGCAGATTCATGATGAGACGTGTTCGTGTATGTGCAGATTTGCGGGGTGATCATTTTGAACATTTAATGTAATGTTTGCCTACATCACTTAGCAGCATTGTATCGATCACTGATAACTGTGCCCTGTGTCACAGAAATGCCAAGGAATAAACATGTAACCTTACTGATGTAATACCTTACATTAAGTGATAACCTTTCGAGCTACTCCCATGAGGGCAGTACAAGTAAAAAGAAGTATTGTTCTGTAATTTTTATGTGCTTCTTATCGATTGCCACAAACGTAAATGCTTATGGACTACCAGTACAATTAGCAACAAAGGTTTTGCAACCCTTAATTTTCCAAAATTAGGTATTATTGAGTGTTTCACATCACACAGTCTGTACGCCTGTGTCAATTACACAAACCATGTGAAAATTACGTATTATACAGAATTACGACACCTCAATCGTACAGTAGAAAATAAAGAAGTGCATAATTTTGTTAGGTTATTCATTGCGGATCGAGAATTGTGCCAAACATGGCAAACACAAATTAATGCCTGAAGTTTTAATCCTGCAATTAATTCCCTTTACTAGTAAATGATACTTGTTGGTATCTACAGAATCAGAACTTTTTGAACAAAAATACATTAATTTTCCTTTCTCGAATAAGGTGTCATGTACAAAAAAACAAGATGGCTTTCTAGTAAACTTGTACTGTAAAATTCATTTTGTGGAATAAAACACAACATTTGGATATTTGGGTTTTTAAGTTTTCAGTGAAGTTTCTACCTAACCATTTTCGTGTGATGGGTTTCCATCCAAATCCACTTTTTTTTTGCATATTGTCATTTAAGAATGCCCCTAAGTCCTGTGTTTTGCACCTAAGATACACATCATACAGCATAGGCAATAGTGCGTTCATGTGATTTTTTTGTTGTGTTCCTTGAATTGTTGATGGTGCACATTCAACGTTACCTACATGTTTCTAACTCACGATACCATTGTTTCGGGAACTCTATCGCTGTAGCTTCATTTGTGATTTGAAAGAAAACTATGAGTCCTAGACTATTGTAACAAGAGGACCTTTTTTGTTAGACAGGTAACATTACTGAATAAACCATCTTCAGATGTTCGAAAATCCGGACGGTAAAAAAGTTATATGCAATTAGAGGGTAGCCACCCCTGCTATTTTCATAAGGGCGGAAGGTTTCAACCAGAATTTTCTGTTGGTTTACAGACCCCAATAGCATTAAGCAGTGCTGAAAATATTGTAATTTTATGTCAATTTGTTTCCGATATTTTGGGAAAATACTGTTTTAAAATTCGATGTTCAGAGGCCCATTACTCCCTTAATATTGCGTTTAGGTGAAAAGTGCAAAAAAACTTTTTTTGGTCATAGTTTTTCGTGAGGAACACGCAAGCGGAGTTTGTCCCCCTATTTAAGAAACACCCTGTATTATCAGATCACCAACAAGACGCTCCACAAACGAGCAACAGGGCTTGGAATACTACGAACGACACTGCATAAACACACGAAGAATGACCTGCATATTCACCTATAACTATTCGTTCAGGAGTTATAAGACAATGATTTAACCTGCAGACGGGATGCATGTGCGATGCAGATTCATATTTCGACACAATCCCCAAACAAGGGAAAGTCATATTCAGTAATGAATACGCCATCTATAGCAGAAGTTGATCACGGAACGTTGTGATATGACCCAAGGAAAATCCGCATTATTTCGAGGAATTGGGTCACTATCCTTCGCATGTCACGATATGGGCTGCGATGAGCAGTCGGCATCTGTTTGGATCATGTTTCTTTGACGAGACAGTGAACCAGACATATTATGTGGACAGCTGCAAACCTGGTTTGTTTTATAAATGGAAGAAATTGGTATTCTGAATGATACGTGGTTCAAACAGGCTGGGGTGCCAACCCATTATGCCATCGCTGTTAGGGAATGTCATTCTGAGGTATTTCGGTATAGCTGTATCAGCCGAAGTTCAGCAGTGCTGGCTGCTCCTCTTGAATGCACACCTCAAAGAACAGATCTTTCAGCGTGTAATATTCTCTTCGGGGTTTCACAAAGGAGTGTTTTGTAAGGAACCACGGATGAACTTAAACAAGCAGTGAGTCCTGCTTTTCCTCGTATCACCCCACATATACTTCGGAAGATGTCTCACAGAACATGGCGCAAAATTATTCTTGTCATGAGAATTATGGAGCACAAACGGATCCACAGTATTAAAGCTATGTTCAACACACGATGCTATAACTCCCCAAACTTTGGAGCAAACGACGTGTACTCGCCACAGGATTCTATGGTAACAGAAGACGTCGTTGAGCGAGCGATTGAGCGATTACAATCCAAGACAGCAGTAAGAAAATAACGCAAAATGTGCAGGTTGGTTGCTATAGAAAATGTTTGTTCTTTAAGTTTAGACTTTGCATTTACAGTCGTAAAATGCATAGTCCTAAATTTTTATTTTTAAATTTTTTCCGTAGGCCGATATCAAGTTAAATAATTTAATTTTTGGTGTATTTTAGTATTTTTTGTACATGTTATGGAAAATTGTGTGCTCTTCAGTTCTGAATCTTTTAATTAGTTTAACTTTTTATGTTTTGGCAAAAAAAAATATGCAACACGGAATAGGTGGATGTGTTGTAAGACGTTTGAGCTATCACATTTATAAAATGGGTAAAAAAAATTTTAATTTCTTCTGTAAGCAACAAAAATTGAGCACTAATCCGTGGCATATTAGCGATTTGCGAGGTACAGTTATTCAGCGATTGCTAACTTGACGAAGGAGCCAAATGATACAAATCTGCTGAAGGAGCCAAACCAGCTAAGATAGTTGGAAATATGTTGCTCGATCCATCGTGACCTTGCTGCCCCACTATACTGCAGACAGACGTCTCCAGTCGGCTACGCTCCACAGCTAGTATTTAAACACATTATAATACTTTAGCACATCACCTATAACTAGGCTGAGGGACTGAACGCCGCGAATAATGACGTGAAATGGAGATGTGGTGGAATGAGGAATTCGGGAGAAACCGGAACACCCCGAGAGTACCCACCGGCTTACGGAAACACCTGTTACGTTTTCCACATGCGAACTATCACCAACCAACCCCGTCGGGAATCGAACCAGAATCGTTTTGGTGGAAGGCGAGAGGTCTGACCCTCTCAGACGCTACGGATCCCTAAACTGAATTATATCGAGTAAGTGAGTGAGTGAGAGATTTTGGTCAACGCTTAGCATCGAGGTCTTCAGCGCGGGTGAGGGGTTACACGAGGTGAGTATGGAGCAGCACCGGAATGAAAGGGCAGGGGAAACGGGAGATCCCGGAGAAAACCCGCCCCGACCAACGGCATCGTCCGGCACGATTCCCACATGCGAAAATACGGGAACCGACCCCGCTGGAAATCGAACCCGGATCGCCTTGGTGGGAGGTGAGAGGTCTTACCCCTCGACCACCGCGGCCCACCTGAATTAAATCGGGTCTGTCCACGAATCTAGTATATGCATAGATCCTTCGAGCTGTCTGAGAGACACGTGAAATACTATTATTACTGGATCACGAGTTATTAAAAAAAATTGCAAAAATGTATTTACTAACCATCCATAGTGATGCGTGCGCTAGAGTAATTTTAAGATATTCAAAATACTACACATATGTTGAAAAAGTAAACGCACGCATGAATCATTGGTACAGGAAAATTATGTTACGTTAGTTACTACGCCATATGCCAAGACCGTAAGTGCACGCCACGTGAGTGACATTGAATTCTTAGAACACGGCTGAATCAAAATTAAAAAGTACCCCACTTCCAGGCTTTTCCATTTGATCTGTAATTTGACACCCCTTTGAATCTAACATTTTCTTATCAACTATTAATTTGACATTGACTTTGTCCTTCAGATACCATAAAATATGAACATAAATAAATTAGAAAAAAGATCCTTTGAGGATTTATTTACCTGTTGGTACAAACGTATTTAAAAATTTATAAATTTAGATGATGCCATTCGTGGAAGGTTTTCTCGGGGATAACCCCTCATCTCAGGTCACCTCTTACCAGCGTCAAATACGTAGATTTTAAAGGCTTACTAAAATCTCTTTACTCACTCATATTAAGCTTAGTCGCAATACGTAAAAATGTGCGTTTGAAGCAACCTGTGTCATAGTTAAATGTAGCCTTTTAATCTTTATTATGTTACTATCACTACAAAATCAAAAATGTCAAAAGTAGGCATATGTTATTTTCGGAATCGGATCTGACGTAATGTTTAATACGGTCTAGATAAAACGAAATGGAAATCACATCATACACAAAACTATTACATGTTAATTACTTTACCGCAACGCGACTTTTAAATATTTATGTTTAGCCATGAAAACACCATTCTCAAATTCGTTTTTAAAAACGCTTCATTGTAGTTAATACATCTTTTAATGCTGAATTTGTTTTTAAGAAGACATGGACATTATTTGGAACACAGTTATTAGAGCCTGCTACCTACAAACATTCGTGTACAGAGCGTTTGTAGAAGTTGCGGGATTTAAAATCAGTCAATTATTTTCGTGTGGATGTTAGATACGAGTAGCATTTCAGAATTACTTCGTGTCTAAAGAAGAGATTCGTGTTTTCATTACATCTCTAATGTTTAGTATCTTTGAGTTATGTTTGCGAACGAGAAAAATGGGTGTGTTCAGTCAAGGTTGTAACAGATTGCTTTGAAAAATATCAAGGGGGCCTATAGTCACACTAATCACAAGACTGTTTTTAAAGTTTAGCAAATTGTACACCCATTGGTCACCAAAAATATGATAATTGATTTTAGCCTATTTTATACTGAAATATTATGTTAGACGCGAACTACTCAATAAACTGTTACATGAAACGCTAAGAAAATGTTTTGGTGCATGCTGAGATACATCTGTGTTAAAACTGCGTTACGATTTTTTGGTACAAACGCAATGCAAAATTAAAAAAAGTAATGTTTCTCAAGTACAGCAAAACTCTGTGGCATGGCCTTGAATTTACAGCTTATAGAGTAAGTTGAATAGATATTTTGTCAATGATTTGCGCCTTAGTTTCAGATGGCACCTTTTAAGAAAAAACGAGTATTGTGGACTGAAGACCAGCAACCCTTAATGGAAGGGTAACATGCCCATTGGAACAGATTTTTGAAAAGACAGTGAAAGGTTACATTACATCTGCCATCTTCGTAAAGTGGGAACATCACTTCTCGCATTACATGGCACCAGGTATTCTTCTTCTTATTTTTGATGGGGCGAAATCACATTTAGATGTTAGTATTGTGCAAGTAGGTGAAATATATAACATAAGAATTTTCTGCTTGCCCAGAAACACCACACATTAACTGTAACTGATGGTCTTTCGTCCTTTCGAGGCATTTTGGGACGATGAAGTTATGCTGTACTGGACAACACACAAACCCAGTGAGGATAGAAGAATCACCAAACAAGATTTTGAGAAGATATTCAGTAAAATTTGGCCAAAGCTGCTTCGTCTGCAAATGTTGTAGCAGGTTTTAAAGTCTCAAGTATCTTTGTCTACAATACGAATATCATCCCAGCAGAAGCGTTTGCTCCTTCACAGGTCACCAATACAGCTGAAGACAATGTAGTTACAGCACCACATGAAGAAGATGTAGCTACAACCACACCACAACCTGAGGGAAATGCAGCCCCGGCTCCAGCTACAACCACAGAACTATCTGAAGACGATGCGGTTAAAATGACAGCACCCTCTGACGACGACGCATCTACAACCACAGCTCAACCTGAGGGCACTGCAGTTTCAGCTGCACCCACAAAATCTTGTGAAGACGATGCAGTTACACCCACAACCACAGCACTATCTAAGCGACTGCCAGAAATGCAAGCTTCTACATCATCACCAAACCTTGCTCTACCTTTACCTACTAATGTTTTTCCAAAATCAAATACTCCCTCTAGAAAAAAAAAACATATTTTCTCTATGATACCAGATCGTCAAGCGAATCTACGTCAATAAGTGATGACATATCTCTTCACAATAGTTTGAGCAGTGATCTTGAACTTGATGAAGAATTATTTGAAACAAGTTTTCAGGAAATTTTGAAGACACCTGATGTTAATGTGAAAGCGTACATCAACAGGAAAAAATCATTAAATTATAAAGCTATTGTAGTGACAAAACCTTTGAACAACAGAAAGAATTACCAGATGGGCAATAAAAACCAGGAACTTTTGGTACTTACAAGAGGAAGGAATCAAAATACAACTCCAGTGTTGTTCAGAAAAGAAGGGTAACAGCAACACTAAGCAAATTTGGAAGGTGCGGTAGAAGTCAGTCAAGGAAGCTATGACCTGGGAAGTCTGCAAAGAAGTAACAGTCCAAAAGAAATGCAACAGGACAATCAAAGGAGAGTTGGTTATGTAATGTTTGCGATTAGGAATTCAGGCTGACATGCGACTACGCCAACAGTGCCTTCAATATGTCGATTAACAATGTGTAGCGCTTTCATGTGAGGGCATAGACATTTATTTTCTCCGCTCTGAGTGTGAAGATTAACTTAGTTTTTACGTAAGTCACGTGAAATATGATTGTGTTATTGTTATATCTTGTAACTTGAGTAATTATTCATATTCTTGGTTTAATTAGTGTACAACCAGTCTGTGCAGAATATGGCGAGTGTTCATGTGAAGACAAAAGCGTTTTTATTTCTCTGTCTTGGTTGTGTAATATTAATATTTGTTAATGAAAAGTCTGATTTTGTATTTGTCATTACGTCTATGTTTTATATCATTGTTTAAAATGGCTTAAAACCTGTTTTTAATTGTTTTTATTCGTCCATTATAGACGGGCCTTATATAGTACTCCTAGTGGACCTTGCTTGGAACATAAGGTTTTATCAATCTACTTTGAGCTGCTTTTGTTTTGCAACTTAACGATTTTCTAAAAGTGAATATGAAAAAATGTTGCACAGGTGTATTGATCATAACACAGTAAGCTATTTAAATGTATTTTGTTCGAAATTTTATGGTTAATGGGAACATAAGAACATTACGTTATTCTTTAGTGGGCCTTATTTCGCCAACTTACTTTACATGACCATAACTTCCAATATGGCTTTAGTCGTATTAGCAACTTTGACGTAAAACGAATGTTTACTTGGCGTAGATACTTTAGACTTTTTGAATGTATATATCATTTTATGTAAATAAATACATGTTTTACATAGGCTGCTAATGACTATCCAAATTACACTCCCTTTACCGTTATCGTGAAATAAAGCCATACAAGAAAAATACATATTTCTATAAATTATTACTTCCGGCACGTATTACACATTTTTGAAAATTTTAATCTATTTCATTTACATATATTTTTCAATTTATCCCTTAATATAAAAAAATTACATTACCTCACGACAACACTACACAAACTGTGCTAACTTTTTTTTATACATATTAGTTACAGACATCAGGTCAGTATGATCTTGCCTACTGGGCCTTCCTATGGATTTAAAACTTGTATCTGAATAAATTTCAACGTAAAAATATCTTTGGAAACCACGCAAAGCCGATTTAAGAAAACAAAAGGATTGTATCTCAGAATGTGGCTAGTAAGATGCTATTTTAAACTAAATAAATTTTACTAAATGTTAGGAAACATAATTTTATTTTCCTGCAGGCTGTTTCACAAACGTTATTGTACCATATGTATATCAATAGCTCTATAACAACCTCTGTAGGCTAAGATATTAACCAGTACAGATTCATAAAGAAATGAAATTATCGCCCTCCAAAACACGCCTCGTGCACTTTGTCCTACTGTGGTCCTGTATATAGAGGAGGTATGCTCGTCAGTTCATATCGGCTTCCGTAGCTTCTACTAGTGAATATATGTCTATCCCAACCAAACAAATAAAACTGAACTCATAAGCAATCAAAAACTACACAACTGACCTAAAAATGGTACGTTTCTTATCAATAAAAATATTTGTTTAATATAGTTTCTTTGAAATGTTATTGTATAACACTTGAAAGAACAAGAATGAACAATAGACTTCTTCTTATAAAAAATTTAATTTGGGGAAATTTTTCGAAGTAAATAACTTTATAAAATAAAAAATATGCTAACGTATGAACAGAGTGACTTGGGGCAAATAGTGTGGTCTGCACAGTTTTAGTTTGACTGATTTTAACATTTCTCTTACGAGAAAGACGCCAAGCAGCTTCACAATGTGGACCTTTACACCATCCTGTCTTCTCTAAAAAACAGGGCCTCTGCGATAGTGTTTACAGACACTCTTCTTAGAAGAGAAATACCACAAACAAAAAGACAATTTTTTCATAAGAAAATGTCATAGATAGGCAATGTGAAACCTATAAAAACTGGGATATTATTTTCCCCCTACATACGGCAGCCACGATTAAAAAGAATATATATTTATCAGTTTAATATGCTGAATTACCACCGAAAATTACATTAATTTTTACTCACAGCTGACACACACACACAATTTAAAGTAATTGTTTAAGTTTCTCACGTAATCATGCTTTTCCAAACTCACACAATCACACAATCACAAAAAAAAAAAAAAAAAAAAACGCTGAGAAAGTTAGCAGAGTTGTACAAAGCAAATATTTGGTACTGTACTAATGTTTCAGTCTGCTCGACTCTTTGTATTAATGAAAACAATTTTTAATGCTGTCTTGTAAGTCATATGTGTGATAAAACTACTTTTACGAATATATGTTTAAAAACTAGAAATGTACCTATATACTTTCATATTCACTTACATGTGATTATAATGTGTTGTACCCAATATTAAAAACCAGTACATTTGTATGAGTGCAAATAATGTCTGAAAAAGAAAATATTTACGAAAATTTTTTCCAATAATATTATATTACAGGTGTAAGGTGTATAACATAATATGTAATATAAATTGTATGTTTGACATCTGTCGCGGTCTGAGTATAGATGAAACGCTGCAACGCGAGTGGGCATGGAAACAGCTTGTAGCTCATTCCTGACGGACAGAGGTACATTCTCGGAGAATCAGACCAGGTCATGTAACACCGCTGGAGCTGAGGAAAAAGGCCTTCATAAGCCGTTAGTTTTCATGGACAGTTCGGAGAAGGGGGCATGGAGACTGTTCTAACTCAGTGGTCCAGGCCTACAGGAAGGGTAGGGAGCCCCGCCCAATCGTCTCAGCAGCCAATGGCTAATGTTTAATTATTTAATTACTAAAACTTGCTCGACTGCATAGATTATTCTTCAATATTAGATGTAAAAGGTATTTTGTAGAAATAACACGTAAGTGAAAAAAAAAATAGAAATTAACCACAGGGGGAGGGAGTGCCAAAGAAGGGGGCGTGGTCTCCCGTGTCGCTACGAGAGGTTGTTGGCTGACTATGACGTGAGCTCGTTAAGTCCATAACACATCATTTCCACTGCTTTTAAATCCAAAATTAGAGCAGATATCAAGGAACTGTCACAAAGTTTTGTAATAAAAAAAACTGTAAGCCTATACTGTGTTAAGTATTATTTTGCAAGAGAAAATACATAATGGTTTTAGCTGGTTAAGCAATTAAGAAAATTGGTATTATTGAACTAATTCGCCAAATATATACAAATATTTGACTAGAAAAATTTAAACTGCTACACGGCACAAATTATTTACAACAAAACTGTGCAACAGTTTTCGATTATCATCTCTCGTTTAAAAATACAAACATAATGATCGTGAAAGCAGTAGAAATTATAGATCATTAACATAAGACGCTTATTAAAACCACTTTGGATCTACTTGATCGAGTAGACAGTACTATAAAATAGGGCAATAACGTTATTCGATAAAAACCTACCAGACCGCAAGCTCTCTAATTATTCAACTCAAGCTCGTCGCTGGATCCAATCAGGTCTACCTTGCAGATAGTAGCTAGCAGACGATATACAGGAAGGCGCTTGTAAAAAGTAAAACAACACAGTAAAAGTTACGTAAAATAAAATATACTGTAAGGCGTTCTGAATGCATATTCACGAAAAACACGATGTTGGCCTGTAGCATTTTAGTTGGACGAGAAGTCTTAAAGAGTTCATGAATTATAAATTTTACCAGAAAACGTCATTTAAGTATGGAATACATCATGTAATTAATAATTAAACTACTAGGATTTCTAAACATATAAAATTTTAATATATTAAATTAATTTGCATATAGTAAACTCTTGTTTAATGCAAGAAGCAGCGGTTATGTGTGAGGGAACATTTTTCTCTTCGCAGTACGACGCTGAGTACATTATTAATATGCAATTGTAATGTTACATACGCATATTGTACAAGTACAAAAGTATTTTCTGCACTGTTCTAACCTGGTCAAATAAAACAGGTCTGCCAGTTCGGCGACTGAAGACACCACTTCTACAGTTTTTTTTTTTAAGTTCGCGCAGATACTACTCTTCGAGTTTGTGTGCTCCCGGAAAGTCGTTAAACATCCAATGAATGTGTAGATCCAGTCACGTGACCAATACTACTGAGTAATATTATACATACTATGTTTTCATAAGCGCATTTAGGGTGTTGTGTTGTACAGCGCGGTCACGAGAGAGTCACTCGTGAGACCTCTTAGAGAGTTGAGTGAGAGTGAGTGAGAGATTTTGGTCAGCACTCAACATCGACGTCTTTAGCGCTGGTGAGGGATGATATGAGGTGAATATAGAGCAGCGCCGGAATGGAAGGGCGAGAAAACGGGAGATCCCCGAGAAAACCCGCCCACCAACGACCTCTTAGAGAGAGCGAAGGCCACCAGGGAAATTGGACAACTACGCCCCACATGACGGCTAGCGTGAGCACATTCGTGGTCACTTTATCGTGAGGAAAGTGAAATATAAAAAACTAGCCGACCAGCTGCGGCTTTGCCTGCGTGAAATTATGTAATGTAAACAGTAACTCTGGATAAAATATGTGGTGAAGGAATTTAACAGCTAGCGTACTCAATAACAATGAACTATAATTAACTGTCTTAGCTCAGTGTAAAGAGCGCGCGCAATATGCTCGTATGAAGTCATAGTAATTCCCATCGTAAAGTCTTGCACGTGATACGAATCCGTAACCCCACCCTTTCCACATTACAAGCATACAATACCTGAGTGAATGTTAAAGGCAGGCCGTGATAATTCTTTCGTATGTAGTGGCTACAGTCGAAAGAGGTTTTATATATGAGTAGGTTGGCAAAAAGAAACGACTGTTGAATTATTTCTCCATGATCATTCTCTTTTTTCAGGAGACTGTAACATTTTAATGCTTTTCACCTACTTAATTTTCGACTTTAATAAAAACCTGAATTTGATTTGTTGATATTTTACATAAGCTTAATTTTTATCAAAAAATCATCTCGATATCTTAACGGGCATAAGCGGTACAGATGATTATGTGAAACCACATTTTATTTTTTTTAACAGCTTTCAAGGACGACTTTCAAAAATTCCTGGAATTCCATTTTTTATATTTACGTAAGATTCATTTAAAAGCAAAAACCATTTAGATATTTCCACTGGTTTAGGAGATAAGTGGGATTAACATAAACACGTTTTATTTTTTTAAGAGCTTTCAAAGACGAATTTCGAAAAACTGTAAAAATAAAATGTTGGATATTTACTTAAGTTTTTTTTTTTTTTTTTTTAGAAATCACATCACTAACTGAAATGAGTTAGGAGAAATCACTGGTTAATGAAGAATACATTTTACGGCTTTTCACCCCCTTTGTTTTTGAGTTTCGCAAAATCCAAAAATTTGCGATTATGCATTTCTTTGGGCAATATTATAAAGTTAAAAAATTTATGATAGCATTCCCGGTTAATGGGATATCCAGGATTCTTTTAAAAGATATTTCACTCCTTTTCACTTCCTTAATTATCAAATTTCGAAAAATCCTTTCTTAGTTGGTGCCTACGGGGCAAGTGGAAGCTTCCCTCAAAATGTCATGGTTCTAGGTCCAGCGGTTTGGGCTGTGCGAGTGGAGTGAGTGAGTGTGTCAGGACACTTCATTTTATATATTAAGGTTAATAAGGCGTTAAAATGACGGTGTCTTAGACCGGCGGTGTCCCGATACACAGATTTCTTGGCAACTCACTATCTGAAAAAGAAGACTTTGGATTTCATGTTAATTTGTCGACACTTATGTAGACGTGTAAACCTTCGCAGATGACTCGACTGAGGGCGCGCTAACTAGTTTGCTTCTAGCGGGGAACATGCGGTAACAAAAGCAGGCGTGAGAGAACCTGCAACACAAAGCTGCCCGTGTGAAAGGGCTTTTCCTGTGACGTTGTACATAAAGTTGAAATTGTGTGTCATTTTTTAAACAACGATTTCCTTAATTAACAATAATCTGGTTAACTGGGAACCCAATGGCTCTTTTTATTATAGGATTACATCAACGACGACCGTAGGTACAGTCATAGAATTGTATTTTGCATTGTACCCATTTTGTACAAGTTTATAAAAATTACGAAAATATTGATTTTATATCAACAAGTTTTTAAAAGCAAATAAGAACGATTTCAACTAACAGTTATTAACAGTACGTATTTCCGCCATTCATAAAAAGTACTTTAAGAAACCTAAATATCTGATACGTCTTGTACGCTAAAACACAAGACCTACGACCGACGATTTATTATAAGAGCCGGTATTAACGGCTCCTGTTGACGGCCGTCATGGCGACAGTAGGCCTAATGTGTATATTGTACCTCCAGAACTAGACTAGGTTTATTAAAACAACATTTTGTTGGGAACATTGGTTAAAAATATTGAGGTAATCTAGCAAATGAAAGATCTGTTGAAAAAGATTAAATACTGTAAACTGTCTTCGCAAAAACAAATAATCATTTGCAGGAATAAATTAATGAAGAAAAAAATTTCAAGAAAAATACGTTAATTTTTAATTATGTTGGTCGTCTTCTGGGGTTGTGCTATATTAAATGTTTGCATTTTAAAATCTGATGTATACAATTTGCATTGATTAGGTATGTTCACACATTAGTTAGTTGAACGAATTTCATTAAAAAACATACAAATTCAGTGATATAGCTTAACAGTGTTGTTGTCTGTACTTGTATTCACTCAGTAACAAAATTGTAGCCAGTAGTTACGTATGCTGATGGGTTCGTAAAATAACGTGTGGTTATACAGCTGTATAATAAATTACACGAAAATGTAGATTATTTGTTGCTAGCAAGGATGCTGAGTGTGAGTGGCAGTTATCCTTATATTCTAACTCACGCCGTTATTACAATAATGAAATAATGTTTATAACTAAAAATAATTTAACTCCAAAAATAAATAAATTCATTGCTGGGAATGGTTAGGAAAATATTTCTTTCAGTGTTTATCAATGCATGAGAACGCAGTCGAAAACAAATAATATTTGGTTGTTGAAAAAATTATGTTGCATAAATATGTCGGTAAACGGGGTTTCTTAATTTTTAGTACCCTATCAAAGAGGAGGAATAAAAATAAACGATTCAGAAGGGTTTGGTGGGGTGGAGAAGGCGGTGGACAGTGGGAAGTGGATGGCTTCGTTGGGGTGGAGAAAGTGATGGGCAGTGGAAAGTGGTAGGGTTTGGATGGGCGGAGAAAGCATGTACAATGGGAAGTGGAAAGGCTCGGATGGACGGATAAAGCGGTGTACAACGGGAAGTTTAAGGGTTCGGAGGGGCGGAGAATATGGCAGAAGGTGGGAGGTGCGAGAAAACTAGAAAGTTGGAAGAGGTCACGGCCAGAAGAAGGGGATGGCCATGGGAAATGGGACATCGTGGAAAAGTGAGACACCCCCTCTGTCACTCACCCAGCTGGAATACGCCGACTTCGGCGTTGGTGTCCTCAGGCTTCGCATACGTCCTAATGTTGTGGTGTAGCAGAGCTATCTACACTGGCCTCTGACTCCGTCTTACCGTGGAGTTGCAGAGCTATCTACACTGGCCTCTGACTCCGTCTTACTGTTATCTAAGTACACATACGCTTACGACTCTCGCCACTGTAGATGCTGGTCGGCAGAGAGTGACCTTGTGCGTCTGCATCGTGCAAGTGACTCGTCTTGCGGCTCAGCTCTCCTCGTTGTGGCTCTTCTTCTCAGGGTACAAGTACTGAGTTCCTATCACGAGATGCATGCTCCATGCACGAACTTAGCCATTTCGTTGTGGAGCCAAGTTTGTAACGGGATCATCTGTTTGTCGTTCCTTCCTGTCACGCGGGTATAGTCAGCCCGGCAAAGATTTCTTCGCGGGTGAGATTATTATAGTGAATTTACTTCCTGATATTTATCTCAAGGGGATCGGCATGTGAGTCAGCAATACATTTAAAGTCGTGTGAATCTTTTCTGTGTCAATGTGCCCGAGGTCGCATCCTGTGACTGACGGAGGCGTGTCCTTACTTCACTAGAGGCGATTAAACAATGAATAATACCCCATCGTTCATGACGCGATTCCTTTCTTCTCGCGGAAGAGAATAAAGTTACTTATTTGTGAATATCCTTGCTGGCGCCTCTTTGAGCTCATGTTACTTGTCTGGGAATCCTTTTATTTTCCAGGATGCCGTGGATCGGGGTTTTCTCGGGGATCTCCCGTTTCCCCGCACCTTCATTCCATTGCTGCTCCTTACTCGCATCATGTCATCCCTCACCAGCGCTGAAGACCTTGATGTTAAGCGTTGACCAAAATATCTCACTCACTTTCATGTCCCAGGACAGCAAAGCTAGTTTTTCTTTACTATACATTTCCGTTTCTTCAAATTTCTAACTATTAAAACTATTTTTGCCTGTTACAAGCTGCTACTTGATTATTTGCTCATCGCCGTGCATATGGGGTCATACATGCCAAGGACCAATAGCTAAAACGACACACTTAATTGTTTGAGTTCTAGATTGTGTCCAAAAGAAAATAAGAACTCTTAAGGTTTCTATTCCTAGTAGAATTAAAGAAGATACCTAAATTTATTATGAACAAGTTTAACAAGGAATGATTTTCACCGCTAAGTTGTGGTGTGATCAGAATGAGAGCCTTACCTATGGTAACCATCAGTTTACGGAAATGGCAGCGTCTTTGTTTTGGATGGACGCCTATCTGAAGCCGATGCATATTTTTAGGGAGAATGCAGACACATTGTGGTAGATTTGTGTTCGAATTTTCGTTGGAAATAACACGCAGGTGAAATTACGTTGGCTGCAGAGATTTCTCCAGACCTTTGTAGTTTGAGGTCCTTGCAGTGGCGGCCATAGTGTTGTTGTAACGTACTGCTGCAGTTCAGTTGTCGAGAACTGTACAGGGTTGTGTGATAGTTGAGGTTACAGCTAATGACATGCTGGTTTGTTGGTGTCGCTTATTATTCAATAATCATAAAACATAGGAATTCAAAAAAATATTTGCAAATCATGAGTTTTCTTTTTCTTTGCTGTAAAGCACGAGTTCTATTGCAACCTATAAATTTGCGGTAATGTTACCTTGCAATGGTTCATAATAAAAAATAAATTTAGTTATGACAAAGAAAGTGTCTTTAGAGTGTGAGATGTTTGGTAATCATGACCATTTGTCTATAGAGCGTGCACGTACATATGTTTGCCGACAGAAATTCCAGGCCCAAAATCTTAGCGGCCCATACAATCCTAAATCCGCGTTCCGTTTTTTTTAATAGAATATTTTCGTTTACAACAACCCACCTCCTACAGCTGGATCATTGACAGATGAAGAAACGTTAGTAGAGTAAATATTATTTTCCTTTGTTAAAGGTATTGTGTATTGGCGAGAGGCGCAGTATTAGCAGAGGGGTGTTGCTTTTTGCCACGGTAGGTTACTTAACACAGCACGGGAGGAAAAGTTTGAAAAAAAAAAAAAAAACAGGACGTGAAAGCGAGCGAGCAGCCTTGAGCCGACGAGAGGCGCAGCTTGGATGCTGAAAATTGGGGAACAGAGAGGCGTGGCTACGCCCCTCCCCTCCTTGCTGTACAATTAAATATTAACTTTATAACTATTCATCAGAAATTTGTAAAATTTTGTAAATAAGTTCAAGTGGATATTAATGTTAATGCATGTGTGAATTAAAAAAAAAAAAAAATCCAATGAATTGTTTGTATGTCGTCGTCACCCACGAGAGACGCGATTGGTTAGATGTTAAAACAGAGGCGGTCCTAGGACAGTTCGCCACGTGGACCCCTGTTGCAACCTCCGCGAAGGGTGGATGCGTCGCGTGGAGCCAAAGCGGATATTTGCGGGAAGCCGCGGAGAAAACTGACTCTGACCGCGACCGTCACGAAGAGTGGACGCGTCTCACGGGTCGATCAGCGGAATTTCGCGGGAAGTCGTGATTAAAAGATTTACAACGATATTCAATAAAGCATATCATCTTTCGTGGGACTGACGAAACAAGTTCGGAGTTTCCGAAGTATCGAAGGACATAACTGCCGGTGTTTCAATCAATAGTAATTGAAACTCGCAGCAACAGTAAGAGGGAGAGAGAGAGAGAGAGAGAGAGAGAGAGAGAGAGAGACAATAACAAAACTTTTGTAAATGTAAAAAGAATTTCTTGTAATATTATTTGTTTACAAAGTTACAAGGATTTTCTTTGTGATAAACGTAGGAAATATTTGTATTCTACCAAAATAATTTCGCCTTAAATTACATAGGTATATAAAACTTACATCATCTGGAAATAAATTTTCTGGAATAGTATGAATTTTCACATTAATTGCGTGCTTCAAAATTTAAAAAAAAAAGTTGTATCACTTAACGGTACATAGACTTGATACAAATAAAAAAGGCAATTTAGCACGTAAGTCAACGTGGTCCAAGGGAAAGATGCGTATTTTCTAAGCGCGACGATGCGGATTCGATTCTTAGTGCCTCCATGATCTTATTTTTATTCATAATTATTACACGTAATATCTATTCATTCAAAACTAATTTAATAAGTAAGTTTTATGTCATTATAAAATTGAAATTGGAACTTAAAATTAATTTTGTACTTATTACAAGTACAAATACAAATTCATTTATAATAATTTAAAAACACATACGTTGTATTTTGTAACAAAACAACCACTATAGTTTTACAAGGAATTTCTTTGTCATCTGGGTTTCTAAGGAATTTCCTTGTATTCGTACAAAACAATTACTGTGTGACAAGCAGTTAAATATTTCCGCTGCAAAATACCTCCATAAATATTGGAAATGTCACCAACTAATTTTTCTCCCATCTTGATACCAGCACGACAAGCAACAGGGATATATAGTTCCTTGCCTGCCAAGCTGATACCTTACAGCACAAGGACTACACAGCGGTGACCCGGGCTGTTAGCTCGATGTAGCGCGCGGCTCGCGAGTTTGTATTGTTGTAACAAGTTGCTAACAGCCAGCGAGCACTGCGTGTGGCAAGGGTTTGTGGTCGCGATAATGAACAAGTTGAGAACACGCTCCTCGGGCCACCTAGCACCGCAGCTGTCTGCTGCGGGTGTAATTCCCGCACCTCATATAAACAACGCCCTCCACAGTCGTGGCCAGCTCCCGCTTCACTGCCTTCTGCTTGCAAACACTGTCTTGCTTCGTCCGATACTTCTGCCTGTAAGGATAGAGCCACAAACACAACATTCGTCGAACAAACAGTTCTAAATAATTATGTGTATGTGCTTCAGGGAACAAATTGTTTTCGGACTAGCCAGTTGCGACACACGCATGATCCAGTAATTGGATGTGTGTATTTTTACGTAGTATTTACGTGGCATTATAATATGCAATTTTAAATTTATTTTCAGTTTGCTGTGGTCATTATCTGCAAATATTGTGTATCGACATTTACCTAATTTAATTTAGTGTACCGAACATTCAAGACAAACCAAATTAATTCTTTGTTGTTATAAACGCTGGTAACATCATACAGCCTAATAAATAAAACTGTAAGTTGTTGCTAAGACCCACATTTGTAGCAACCTTTGAATCACTTAATTCCAATAGCTACCCAAATTCAAATTTTAGGATTTGTGAAATTTTAAAATTGTTAAAATTAGGAAAACCAAGAAATTTTGTCTCATGTTAACAATGAAACACCTTGATAAACTTAGAATATTGCCAAATGACATAACATAATGAAACATACACCTTAGGAAGATTAAAAAAGCAAAAATGTGTCAGGTCGAACCACCTCATAACAAGACAGATACTCCATTTTATAAAGTTGAATGTCGAGGACCTTTGTAAGCTTTTTCGAATAAACGAAAATTTTTAAGAAAAAAAATTGACGATACGTTATTTGCCCACGTAACAATCTGTGGGGAAAAAAAAAAAAGGAATTTTGTAGCTTGTGTCATAATACCGAACTGGACATCGCCTAAAAAAAGGTGTGTTCACTGATTACACAGAATGTTCCGGGAGTAGACGTCAGTAAAGTGGCGGGTGATAGAGAGGCCCAAGATCTACCAAATAAACCAAACTTGTATAGTCCAATTCGCAACCGTGTAAAAGTAATGCATTTTAAAAGAACATTTGGCTATACTCTACCTTGAGCTAAGCATTTACTGATGGTAGAAATAGTAATGGTCCATTTGGAACGAAATTTGCACACACCACATGTTATAAGTGTCGTCACATTTGAAACCACATTTCACGTCACTGAGAGTACAGCTTCGTGGGATAAAAAAATTACTTTCACAAAAATTGTGTTTGGTTCTATGAAAGATGCCTCTAATTTGCACGAGGTAAAAAAATTTAAATGGGTCACATAAATGATCACCCGCAATTGGAAAAACTGCTCCATAGTATTGCCAGTTAATTAGTAAGAACTAGTATTTTGAATTAACAAACGACTATGCGGTAAATGTTAAAACATAACGTAATGCAGAAGATTCACACAATGTAAAATCAGCTATAAGGTTGAAATTAGTATTTGAGTAAATAATTATGATCTTTGATAGAAAAATGCAATGGAAGCGTATGACTGGATTTATTTTCTTGGACATACTCCATTGCGAAATGAAACTCATTTCGCAATGGAGTATGTCCAAGAAACTAAATCCAGCTAGTAAATAATTAAATGTAACTTTATTGAAATGAAAATATTACATATTGTTCGAAATTAATAAAATGTATTATGAATGTAATGTGTTTAATGTGTGAGGATAAAATGAAATGCTATTAACAAAAGTGGTAGTAGTTACTTCATTAAATAAGATTTTCTGCATTTTATTAACAATATCACAACTTTGCATACATCATATTTGTTAATATGCGGTACATCTAGGGTGTACAGTTGTGTACAATCACCAACATGTCTTGCAGCAGATCATATGACACCCTAACATTCACGTCTTTTCTAGTCGAGAAACACTGCGAAGTCTTGATCAGATGGAAACGAAAGGAATGTAATGCAGCGATATCTTGTAAGCCGATGAAGGTGCCGGCCCCTGTTAGCGCAGACGGTAAAGCGTCGGTCCGACGTGCGAGGGGTCGCCGGTTCGTATCTGGGCCCGGCCATGTTTGCTGTGTTGTCCCGTAATACCCTCACATTCACCCCCCCCCCATTATGGTGAATAATGTGAGCATGGAGCGGTACTGGAACTGAAAACAGGCGCAAAAGAAAGGACAACCCACCCCCCAAGCCAATCATCATGCAATAGTCACACTCCCTACATGTAGAAAATCTGCATGTGAGGCTATTCAGGAATAACACCCTGGTCGCTATGATGGGAGGCGAGCGCACTAGCCTCTACATAACCGCGGTCACTGTGAATATGAAGCAACAACTACGTAAAGGTGTCCGGTGATGTAATTCGTTTATCTTAACTTTCCATTTCGATAAAGTCAGTTTTGTTTAGCCAAATAGTTATTACCACTTTTATCAATAACGTTAAATTTTTTCCGCACAAATTTATCGCATTTCATTTAAAATACGTTTTAATAATTTCGAATGTTGTGTAACATTTTTATTTCAGTAATGTTACATTTAATTATTTACTGACATACTAATTTCAACCTTATGACTGATTTTAAATTATGTGAATCTTCTGCACTATGTAATGTTTTCACAGTTACTACATCGACGTTTGTTAATTTAAAATACTGGTTTTTGCTAATCAATTGGCCATACTATGGAGCAGTTTTTCCAATACCGGGTGATCAGTTATGTGATCCATTGATGTTTTTTTTACCTCGTGCAAATTAGACGAAACTTTCAGAACCAAACACAACTTTTGTGAAAGTGATTTTTTTACCCCTCGAAGCTGTACTCTCAGGGACGTGGAATGTGTTTTTAAATTTGACGACACTCATTAACTTTTGTGGGTACTAATTTCGTTCCACATGGACCATTACTTTTTCAACCATCAGTAAATGCTTAACTCAGAGTAGAGTATAGCAAAATTTTCTTCAAAACTTCATAACTTTTAGACGGTTGCGAATCGGATTATACATGTTTGGTTTCTTTGGTGGGCCTTGGGGCCCCTTTATCACCCGTATCTTTATTAACGTCCACTCCCCGAACATCCTCCTTAAATAATAAATTATTTGATAGCGCTACCGTTTAAAAATCAGTTTTTTTACATTGTTACAACTAAACAAAAAAAAAATAGTGTGTTAAAATATAATCTAAAATTTTGTACCTTGTCTTAGTGTTGCTCACTACAGCACACTTTGCCAACCTGAACGACAAAACGATCAGCATTTTTCATGCTTCCTTGCCGTAATGTAAATGACAAACTATTGTCAGATCACTCTAACCTGAGTTATGAAGAATACAAATAACATCACATCATTGCACTTCGCATGCTTCTAATTGGTTCAATTTGTGCAGCATGCCGACGTAATATTTCCAACCGACAAAATTGTGTACAGTTGGTATCATAGAAAACAATAACGCGCTATCAATTAAAACAATATTGCGTGAAAATTTCGTACATCGCATCGACATACGGAAACGAAATCTACATAAAAACGTGAAAGAAAAATTGATTACCGCCATGTGCAATAACCGTATATTTAAAAATTCAACTGAAATTATCAAGCCAAGTAGTATGGTTATGGCGGTTTCGGTGCAGGATTCGGTGCAGGATTCGGTGCAGGATTCGGTATGTGGAATTTGGTCGATGCGGGGTCTGTCCGCCATCTTGAATTTCGTCACGGACGCCATCTTGGAATTGACCTTGAACCCGCCATAGAGATCACCAAAAGGTAAATAATCCCCCCAAAATTTCCCAAAATTCGTCCAAAATGTTCCAAAATCCTTGAAAATTTTCCTTTATTTCCCGAAAAAATGTCCCTTTTTTCTCTCATCTCATAAAAATAACATCTGTGGATGTCTCAAAATCAGCATGACCCCATTGTCTTCTTAAAGTGGCTGACATGAATCATTTATCATGATTCGTACAAGGAACTGACAAAAATATTTCAAAACCAATTAAATCAATTAATAAAAAGTTTCCTTTAAAATATTTGATTAATTATAATTTTATTATTTTAAAGACTAATATTTTATTTTATGTCTACAGTCATAATAGCTATAACCGATCGATTCCCAATAACATCAATCAATATTGAAAAATCTACTTTAATGAAAATAATTTTTAATTGCTTACAATACACAAGGATATTTTCTTGTAGACCAGACAACCCCAAACAAAATCGTATTGTACTCGATAGATTTCCGATAAAATCTATCACGTTTCGAAAAACACTAAAAAAAATGAATTATAATAAATTAAATTAATTTTCTTTTTAAATTAAAATGCACTCAAGTTACATCCTATAGTTCGGCTTATAGTACACATCCTATAACTTACATAAGTAAACCCGATCAACTATCGATAAAATTAATCAATTATGTAAGACCATTCGACTGATTTCTAACATGTCAGACACCATCCGAACAACACCACACTCTCCAAGGAACTGACATATAATATACACACATTCATACTACTTATGCAGACCACCCCTTCCTCCCACAGCATCATAACCTTCCACCCTCCTCTACCAAAACTTCTTCTCCTCACTTTCCCTAACCCCCTCCCTTAAATCAACCCCACTCCCACCTCACCACCACCCATTCTATACCACTCCATACCTCCACCCCCACCAACCCTATCACCCCTACACCGTCCTTTTCTCTCTCCGAACCCACACCCATGAACTCAGTCTTCAATCTCTTACTTTCCTTTAACAGCCTGCCTCACTGTTATTAAACTAAAACCTAACAATATAATATCCTAACGCTGACTTCCTCCACACATGTTTTATTTTATTTTATTTCATGACACCACCTTTCTGCTCATTTAATGTAACATATTAGCACTGAATTTAGTTATAATACATGGCAAGCATACAGAGTACAAAATACACAAATTTCCAGAAAATCTAATATTATTTACAATACATATTTATATAATACACAAACTACATGAAATCATAAGGATCCTCTTGAATATATAAAATCTTCTTAAAAATCAACACATCCATATCATTGAAACTTCGTTAAGCCATAGTGTTTATTTACAACAAAAAAACCAAAGCATTGTTCACTCATAAGTTTCAAGTAATTGCATTGCAATCTTGAAGACATAGCTCTTCTTGCAGTAGTAGCACCTATGGTACATTGTCCTGGATAGAGACATAGCCATTATTCTCGATTATGCTGTCTCAAGAGATATCGTTGAATTCGTATATATTTGCGAAAAGCATGTGGTCATAGTCAAAATGCACACAGTCACTAGCGAAGATGATTTTGCCCTCTCTTCTTGCCGAACTGCTCGCCAAGACACACGATTAGTTCGTTACTAGGGCCGAATTACTGATGGTCAGTCACAAGCGAAGATGCTATTATCTTCACCAAGGTAGTGGAGAACATAGACGAAGCAGTGACCAACATTGCTGAATTGGCAGCGAACATGTCCGAAGTGGTAACGAACTTAGTCGAACAGCTCGTCCTCATGGTTGAAGCGAAGGCGAACATGACCGAAGTGCTGGCGAACACGACCGAAGTGGTGGCGAACACGACCGAAGTGATGACGAAAATTGACGAAGTGGTGACGAACATTGACGAAGTTGAGAGAATGTTGACGAAATGGTGACGAATGTTGACGAAGTGGTGACGAATGTTGTCGAAGTAGTGTCGAATGTTGACGAAGTAGTGACGAATGTTGACGAAGTGGTGACGAATTTTGACGAAGTGGTGACGAACAGCTTGCGAACATTGACAACAGCTTGCGAACAGCTTGCGAACATAGGTGAACAGCCCGCGATCATTATCTCTACCCGAGTGCACATCATCTCCAGCTAACAATCACTCACAGCTGGTAATGACGAGCGAAGAATCGTCTCATTTTAGACGAAGTGACGCACGACCGTAGCAATTCAAAATTCTTCGAAATCGAGACATCCATGCCGTTTCTGTAACAAGACTTTCAGTAAAAGTACCCACGGTAGAAGACACAAGAAATGTAAACATGTATGAAGAAGACATTATGGACTTATTTAACATTGGGATGATATAAGTGAGGGTAAGGGTACAAGCGATGATGCAAAAGCTAGCTATACAAACTCGAGGACTTCTTTATAAATAGCCATACATGAACGTCGATGTTAGTACATAAGCAGATACTGAAGGGAGAACATCGCATAGCCCCCCTGGTGTACCTTGAGCAACCATAAACAGTGATTCTTTAATGAAGAAGAGTGGTTGGAAGACATCTACCTTCCAGACTAGAGCAGCAGCATCACCGGAGAGTAAAAGCGCTTCTTCAGGCGAAGACATTCCTAGGATGGTATCGGCAACAAATCCTAGAACGACTTCTTCGGATGTTCCTGAGTCTTGAACTGTATCTTTGGATAACTCATCTACTTTATTAAGTAAATCCGTGACTAAGCCAGCTAAATGTTATCAGTGTCTTTTAGTTATGGTTGTAATGCCAGACTACATGAGAAAAGTGGAAAATGTACTAAGAATATGCGTTAGGTTTATTTAACACTGGGATGTTACAAGTATTGACGCCAATTCAAGTGTTATGATACAACTAACAATGGTGAAAAAATCTGTCGAGTGGCACACAGCGAGCATGTTAAAATGTTTGAAGCTAAAGCTGCTACACCAGTACATGTAGCAGATATGACTAATAGAAATTGATTCGTACTGATGGAAATTGCTTTCCGAGGTATTCTGAAGACATGTTGCAACACTTCGTCAGGTACATCGAAAGACATTTGTACATTTACGAACAGTAAGAACGAAAATATAATACAGCAACTTACAGAAGAGATGGAAAATCACGGAGCTTTGAAATATAATATATGGTTGGAGTGTGATTACACGTATCATGATCCGTACAAAGGTACACATTGCAGGAAAGCATTCAAGACTACGAATGTACCCCTTTACATATATCATTGATGAATTAAAAAAAAACAGTATTCAAAGTAGTATACGAAAGATTTGCCGAGAGCAAGAAGAGATGGTAATGAAAGGTTCCGGAGATGTAAATCATCTTCAACTACGAACAATTGTAATGAGATCACTTCAGAAATAAAAAGGGAACATCATATGATAACTAATTTTTTTCTTGAATCTGTTTGGATGGCTATAATCGAGCGTCACTTCGTCTAAAATCAGACGATTCTTCGCTCGTGATGACCAGCTGTGTGCAAGTGTTAACTAGTGATGATGAGCACTCGGGTAGAGATAACGATCGCGGGCTGTTAGCCTATATTCGCAAACCTGTTCGCAATCTGATTGTCAATATTCTTAAGCTGTTCGTCAACACTTCGTGAACATTCGTCACCACTTCGCCTACATTCGTCACCCTTCGTCAACATTCATCATCACTTCGGTCGTGTTCGCCACCACTTCGGTAATGTTCGCTGCCATTTCAGCTATGTTGGCCACACTTCGTCTATGTTCACCACTACCTTGGTAAAGACAACAGCATCTTCGTTTGTGACTGACTATGAGTACTTCGTCCCTGGTAACGAACTGATCGTTTGTCTTGGCGAGTAGTTCGGCAAGAAGAGAGGGACAACATCATCTTCGCTAGTGACTGTAAGTATTTGGACTATGACCACATGCTTTTTATAAATGTACATGAACTCAACGATATCTCTTCGGACAGCATCATCGAGAATGATGGCGATGTCTCTATCCAGGACAACGTACCATAGGTGCGGCTTCTACAAGGAGGGCTGCATCTTCAAGATTGTAATGCAATTATGAGTGAACAATGTTTTGGTTTTTTCGTTGTAAATAAACACTATGGCTTAACGAAGCTTCAATGATATGGTTGTGTTGATTTTAAGAAGATTGTATGTTTTCAAGAGGAACCTTATGATTTTTTGTAGTTTGTGTATTATATAATTATTTATTGTAAACAAAATTAGTTTTTTGAAAATTTGTTTACTATGTACCCTGTATGCTTGACGTGTATTATAACTTAATTCAATGCTAACATATTACGTTAAATGAGCAGAAAGGTGGAGATGCGAGAGAAAATAAAATAAAACTTGTGTGGAAGTCAGCCTTAGGATAATATATTATTGGGGTTGAGTGTAATCACAGTTTGGACAGGTTGTGACAGGAAAGTAAGAGAGTGAAGACTGAGTTGATGGTAGTGGGTTCGGGGAGAGGAAAGGGTGGTGTAGTGGTGGTAGGGTAGGTGGGGGTGGAGGGATGGAGTGGTAGAGCATGGGAGATGGCGAGGGGGGAGTGGGGTTGTTAAATGGGAGGGGGTTAGCGAAGGCGAGAAGGAGAGGGTTTGGAAGGGGAAGGTAGAAGGTGCTGAAGGGGCGGGAGGAAGGGATGGTCCGCATAAGTAGTATGGATGTATATGTTATATGTCAGTTCCTTGGAGAGTGTGGTGTTGTTCGGATGGTGTCTGCCATGTAAGAAATCAGTCGAATGGTCTTACATGTAGGTATCGCAAATAATTGAATGATTTCATCGACTGTTGATCGGGTTTACTTATGTCAGTTTTAGGATGTGTACTCGAAGCCGAACTATAAGATATAAATTGAGTGCATGATAATTTATAAAGAAAATTAATTAAATCTTCTATTTTTAGTGTTTTTCGGAAAGTGATAGATTTTATCGGAAATCTATGAAGTATAACTTGATTTTGTTTGGGGATGGTCTGGTCTACAGGAAAATATCATTGTGTATTGTAAGCAATTAAAAATTATTTTCATAAATATAGATTTTTCAATATTGGTTGATTTTAATGGGATCGATCGGGTATAGCTAAGATGGCGGTAGACATAACAAGATACAATATGAGTCTTTAAAAAAATAAATTATAAAATATCAAATAATTTAAAGGATAACATTTTATTAATTGATTTAAATGGTTTTGAAATATTTGTTATCACTTCCGTGTGTGAATCATGAGAAATGATTCATGTCAGCCGCTTTGAGAAGAATATGGGGTCATGCTGATTTTGAGACATCCACAGATGTAATTTTTATGAGATGAGCAAAAAAAAAAAAGGGAAATTTTTCGGAAAAAAGGGCAATTTTGAAAGGATTTCGGGAAATTTCAGACGAAATTTCGGAAATTTTGGGGGGATTTTTTACCGTTTGGTGACCTCTATGGCAGGTTAATGCTCAAATCCAAGTTGACGGCCGTGACGTAATTCAAGATGGTGGACAAATCCACATCGACCAAAGGCCACACACCGAATCCTACACCGAAACCGCCATAACCATACTACTAAGCCATGACTAACGATCGTAGTAAAATTTTCTGGTACTGATGTAACGAAAATATTGGTACTACATGCAGAAGAATGTCTTAAACTAAATGAGTTATTAAACTTACCCTAAATCCCTCTTGGAATATTATTTACTCGTTTTTGAAGAATCACATTTCATAAATCACCAAACAATGTATCGATATTTTACGTAACGTATTCGGTTTGTTTTATAAAGAATGTTATGCGAGATTTTTATTCGTGCCTAATAAACATCACTGCAGTTCGTTTAGTAATGAAGACATATAGTCACGTTTCGAAAACCATGGAACACATTTTTACTGTTCACGTCCAAAGGCACATAACATAATCCGCATTCCGCAAGTCGTGACCATGTAAACATTACCGACGCGAGGAAGTAACGAAATATATCCATGAATCAAGGAATTTCGGTTCGGACGAACTGGAACGGAAAGTGGATACAAGGATAAAAATATTGTTGAATTTTGTCGAATCTGGTAAATTATAAACGTTAATTTGACAAAACACGTTTATTCACTCTTGAAGTGCTCTGCTAGAAAATGCCGTATCCAAGCAAAATAATACTTGAGAAATCAAAGCTAACATGGTAAAACGTTACAGTATGAAATGTCATTCAAATAAGTCTACGAGTTCTAAACAAAACACGTGTTTAGTAATGTTCATAGTTTCTAACCACGTACCAGTTGTAAACCAGCCTGAGGTTGAATTTCTACGTTGTAAAATACAATAAATGAAATAAGTAAATAAATAAAATAAACACGTGAGCTATCTTCCAAAACCGCGGGATCACTACAATAAAATCTGTTAAACGCAAAACTTTGTTTACAAAGTGTCAAGTAAAATGAAATTATAATTGGTTACATTAAACCCGAAATATGATATAAAAATTTTATATAATGTTGTTCTAGCTTCCGAAATGGTTACCCGAAAACTACTTAAAATCAAGGTTTAGCCGATGAACGTTTAAAATACGCAATTTGATTAAAATCGATCACGTAGTTATCGAAAGTTTACTATTATTGTTTAAACTTACTAAATAGCTGACCTTATACACAATAATATCGTTTGTATTCCTGGTGTTGCCAACCCAGACTTTTGCATGTGTGAATCGTACAGCAGGATTTTCTGGGCTCTCCCGTTGTATCCACCAATGCATTTCAGCGCCGCTTCGTACTAATTGCATGTAACCCCCTTCACACCAGCGGTGAAACATCGCTGTAAGATGATCATCAATATTTTTTCACTCCTCACTGAATCAATACACAATCCAATATTTAATGCTGACATTGGTGACATATCAAAACGCAAAATTAAGTTTTAATTTGTTCTCAATATATGACTGGCTTAGATTATAAAATATCTTTTATTACAAAAAAAATCTCCAGGTATTAGGAAAACACATGCAGTTTATCGTTTTAAGTCGGAACCTGATCCGTTTGTACCAAGTTTGATTAAATTCTTCCAACCTGTTCTCAAGACATACACCTACTTTTTGTTTCAGAACACACAGCAGCGATGGAGTGCCAGGAACAAAATTTTGGTTGCTGTTATGTGAGCTTGTTAAGTATAGAAAATTATGGTTACAGTGAATACAATGATAAAAAAAACCGAATGTTCGAACTATTGCTTAAACGCTAGGTATCGTTGCTCGTAAGTTTTTGTATGTTGCACGAAAACAGTTCGTCCTTGAACATTGGTACAAGTGGACCGTCTTTGTAACATAAGCACATAACTTACTAATACACCTTAACATTTTCAAGCCGGCCTCCGTATAGCGTAGTCAGACGCTGGTCTACGGTGCGTGAGGTCCTGGGTTCACTTCAGCGGTACACTCACAAATTTTCATGTAGTAGAATTTTATGATATTTTTCGAAATTCCGCCCCTAAGAGGGTGAAAAGGGGTGAAATACGACTTCGATAACTCCTTGATACCTGTCCAACCGTTATTTAGAGTTACTTTTTCTTCAAAGTGATTATTACTAAATACTCGAAACAAATTTCGGGAGTGTTCGGAATTTGGCCAATAGGCCGTGAAAATTTGAATTTTTTAACAGAAACACACACACATACATACACACATATGTATGTATATTTATATGTTACGATTCGTCAATGTGTCTACAGTACTGGAAAATTATAAACATGTTTAAAATACATTTTAAAGATTTACCGAAATTCGGTTCCTTTGGTGGTGAAAATACATGAAACGTGTCTACATTATTCCTCTTTATATATAGTGCTAGTTGGGATATCGAAGGTTACTTTTCTGCAGGATAATGATTATGTAAATACCAAAAATAGTTTACCGGGATTTTTCAAAATTTGACACTAAAGAGGTTTAAAATGATGACATATGTTTCAGATTCATAATCGATGTGCAAATTCGATATATATATATATATATATATATATATATATATATATATATATATATATATATAATTATTGACTATATATGCTTGCGTGTGTGTAAAACTATTAAAATGTTTAGATATTGACGTACTTTATCATAATAATTATGCCTTCTTAAATATCCGGAACGTACTTCTTCCGGTAATGAATCGTGATGAAACAATCGAAACGTGTCTTCAAATAATTTTCAAAATATACTGAATCCGATGGGATATCGTCGATATTTTCACTTTATTGGTTTATTGGCACGCCCATAGAAAGTTTAAAATGTCATTTAGGCCTAATAGTTTCCTGAAGGGTGAAAGACCTGGAATGTGTTTTTGATACATTTTCATATCTGTTAAGCCTTTCGATATATGCAGTTTCTTTTCACTCCAGGATTATATTTACGTGAATTCCCGTATATGAATTTAAAAGTCTATTCGTAATTCGACCTCCCAAGGCTGTAAAGCGGTGAAATGCGTTTCCAAATAGATACACTATTATCATTTCATTTAATTTGCTATATTCGTGATATTTTCTAGAATGTTATTTATAAATATTTCGGAGTCCGACACATGAAGGTGTGATAAAGTGTAGTAGGCCTAATTATTTCTGAGAAAATTATGATATTCAACTAGCCACTTCAGACAGCAAGATTTTTTTTCATCAGAATTATGCTTACGAAAATAATTTTTTTTTACTGGAAAAAGTAAACTAATATCAATGGGAAATGTTTGTAAGTATTCCCTTCAAATTAGATCATCCGAAAAACCAGTGTGACCATCGTAAAATAAAATCTACTGTATTAAATTTATCAATGATATCCATACGTAATGCGGTACAACATTTTTTGTGCATGGGTTTGAAAATGTAAGTTTTTTTGTGTTTAATAAGTGCTGTTAAAATTACGTTCCATGCATAGTTTGTTAAACGCGGTCAAAGTCATGGGCGGGTAGCTAGTCCTGTATATAGACAAAAATTTCAAATATACGTGTGGGTTTATGATTCATAACTGAAACATTTAAAAGTTTGTAAAAGGTTATGAGAGAATTTCTTCAGCAGAGAAACATTGCAATTGATTTATTTAACAGCACTTTAGAATGACTCATTTATAAAGTTATAGAGAATTGATGTGCAGACAAGCAGTGTGATTTGCAAAGGAAAATTGTTTCTTTTCAAAAGTTACACACAATAAAGAACAAAAATTAATTAATTTGACAAAACGTTGTATGATAAATAACCTTCACAGAAAATATCATGTCAGTAACTACACCGAGAAATTTGACTAACTAAGCACGTCATTAGTTAGAAACTCATCTCTCACGACTATAATGACGGTAAGTGACAAAAATGGCGAGCGAGGAGAAGCTATTTTTCTTAGCAATGCGAGTGGAAATCATTCTTAAACAAAAATTTAAATGAGAAGATTAATAACATCTATAGTAAAAGATATGTGTCAACGAAAAACATTCTAACAATGTGTAAAACGTCTGTTTTCTGAACTACAATTGGCAGTTTCTTTACGACAGGTGAAACACGTTTAAATAGTAAAATACATTCTGTCTCCGATATTAATACATCATTCACCAAATAACTGCCCTGAATGATGCTAGCGAACATACTACAGCTCTATAAGGGGTAAAAATATAAGTTCTCGTGAAATTTCTTTTGTAATTCTATATTAGTTCTCACCGACTATTTAGGAAAAAGTTCAAGTATGTCCTGACATCAGGATTAGTTTAATACTTTCATTATTACTTAACTTTACCCAGACGTCATTTTCTAGTATGTGTGTAAGTGAACTTAATTTACGCGTTTCAGTATTTTTTGGCTACAGTAGTAACGACAATAATAATAGTAATTATAATACAATTGCCAATTTTACTAGACATAATTCTAAGGGAGATAAATCACTTTAGGGTAATTGAAATTGAGAAAATGGTGTGTAGGTAAATAACTGTCTCAAATATTTATAAACTATAATTCACCTGAGAGGGAACATAAAGAAACAAGATGTGCACCATCATGACTTTACACCCTGGTTTCCTCGGAAGGCAGAGTACAATCTTGAGTGACATGTATTTGTTATTTCCTGGAAGTGGTGAGAGTTTTGTACTGCGCGGTGTTGACACTTAGCTCCAACGTCGACAGTTCTGGGAAACACGAGCCTGTCTCTAGTACTTTCTACCACCCCAGCTTCCTGCACCCCTTCCCTTAGCAGCAGAAAACAAAGAGAAAGCAGAACAATTTGGCGCAGTGTCTCCATTGCCACTCTTAGCAATTCAATATGCTGATGAGCTAAGGTTGGAAACTCTTTGTGAGCCGGGGCATACAAATGAAGGTGCTGAGGAAACTTACGGCGGCCGTGGGTACGGCAGGGCAGGAACTGAATCCTCAATGTTCGCCCCCGCCCCAATCCACACATAGCCGCTTACCCTCTGGGGATCGATACGCCTAATGAAAAGTTGAATCTGTACATCCCGTCTTTGACTCGCAGGACACTTCCATGAGCATATACCGCAGGGTCCGTTACTCAATGGATGAATTGTCCTTTCTTTAAAAGTATGCATGTATGAAACTTACAACAAGCGGGAAACTCTTGGCGTTATGAAAGTTTCTTTAATAATTTGTTCCTTCTTACAACACAGCCGTTCCGAGTGTAATAAAATGAAAAATGAATTTTTTGACGCGCTGATTACAGCTTTAATTTTTTACTTTAGCAGCGTAAACTACGTGTAAATTAATGTTGTTAACCTACTTTTCAATGAATAATTTTCTGTTTGGTACAGAAATATGAACGATGAAAATGAAACTGCAGGGGTACAACAAACGATAAATTACTGTTACAACATCATCACTGAAAAGTCTACTTTCCTCGATATGTTTCTATCACGAAACAATCAAGTAATCTTATTATATAAATGAATGAAGGTAAATGGATGTAAATCGATGTTAGCATTATATAATACTTTGCAAGCCAAATAGTAATGCACTGATGATCACAAAACGCTATGCAGGCAGAGCTGTCATAAAAGTAAACGTATTCGTATGATAGACTATGTATACGTACTGTATGTATGTATATATACATATATATGTGCATTGTATATTACATACACACATATATAATATACACTTACACACATACGCATTTTTTCATAAGTCTATCTCTCCTGGAGGAAGGAAGGCTAGAAATTACTCTTTGTTATTATTTTAATTGATTGTGTCCTGTGTTTTCTCAAACCACTTCAAGGCCTTGAAAGTGATACCGTTAAATTAAGGGGGGAGGGGAACGACTTGGTGCATGTAGGGTGGCTTGGGATAATAACAAAATAATTCCATGACAAATAGCAGACTTAAGGAAAGGAATTTACGGCAGATAAATTTCATATAAAGAATGTCCACATTAAATTAAATTAGTATTTACTTCCTGTTTACATACATAGAAAATGAAAATTGTGACAAAATGTCCCAAATCATTCCATGTGTCCCGAATAACATACGGTACACTTGTGAAAGCGGTAGGAATTCGACGAGGCCAGTGCTTAAGTTTAAATACCACCTCTGACTCCTTCTTGAGTGATTTTAAAAGAACACTTCAGAAAACCTCAATCAAGTTGGGTGGACTGGGAATCGAACTCGATTCCTCCCGAATACCCATCTTCGTTCAGTTACCACTGCTCCATTTCGTTTCACCCGTCCGTTATGCTTAATTTAATTCCCATTAATACTTAAGGTAAATTTAGTCACTTTCCATAGCCGTTATTTAAAGTCGTGGTAACTCCTGTCGTTTAATACCAATGTATTGAAGCCACATTAAAATTACAGCAACTTCTTATTGGCAGTTTACGCTTTCCTTGTTTACTGTTTGTCTGAAGCTGTACGATTTAACTCGTACTGTTTGGTCCTAACATAATATACCTTGCGCTTCGTTAGCACGTAACAGTCGATACAGGCCTACAGTCTTTCCCGCAATGAGAAGTTTTAAGTTTTTTTAAATACTTTTAAATATTTACGTTACTGATCATAATATTTGTCAGCCAATACAGTAAGATAAGTGCAAAGAAAGGAGATAGGTGTATGAGAAAGAACGAAAGAGAAGGCAAGAGAGGAAAAACTAATTAACAATTCCAGGCTTGGTAAGAGTTATCCTGAAACTGATGACTAGAATAACTGTTTGATTTTTTTATTATATTATTATATGCACTGAAAAATAAAACGTGGTTAGAAATCAGGTTTATAAGATTTTTGAAATCCAATAATAAAATTTAAAAATTACTTTACGTAAATAACTTCCTAAAGTTGAAAGGGAAATTATTTCTTAATATTTTGTACCAAGGATTACTGCACGCAAAAATTATTGTAACTAACAAACTTAAAATCTTTCACTTTCATTTTATCTACTCAAAGTAATCAGCGTAGAAAAATTAAACTTATAACAAAACTGACTTCTTGAATAAAACAATGCTATCTGCAGTAAATGTATAATGCGACACAGTTTTAATTTCCTAATACACTGTAGTTGTGTTATTTGATGACTCGCCACTGAAACATTATGTTTATAGCGTAAAAAGAAATTTCGTTCGAAAAATTATGTTATCGTGCTGGGGTTATTTTGTGGTATTTTCAAATATAATAATTTTTTAGTTACTGTTTATCACATTTGGATCATGGCATCTCTTTCTGCCTTTGAAACTGCAATTATTTTAACTTTACAAAATTTTTATGCCTTTAATTCATCTTATGGATCAGTTCAAGTTTACTGAAGTACTCATACATATTCGACGATAATTGGCATACTTTCCGCCGTTGCAATAATCAGCAAGCAAGGATTCTAGTACAACATACAGCAAACGGCATTTCGTCTATTAGGTTTTGTCTAAATGGCTGTGTAACATGGCATGTACGCGGATACGGACCTGAAAAATACAAAATAAGTGCTTACCGATTGTTGTTCAAACAATATGTAATACATCAAAGTAGAATTCTGCCATTTATTTTATGTTTTGGTTTCTGATGTTTAATTTATTAACCATCGAAGCAAAAAGAGAGGGTGTTATAAGTTTGCGTGTATCTGTGTGACTGTCTGTAGCATCGTATATCTTAAACGGATGAACTGATTTAGTTATTATTTTTTTGTTTGAAAGGTGACATTATTTACAGTGTCCTTAGCTGTCGGTCAAGAAAATCTGTTCAGCCGTTTGAAGATCATCAGTTTTTTTTCTAGTTGTTGAAGGGAAATGAGCATCTTCTACTGGTCTGATCGATTATAAATGTAGTTTCTTGTAATTTCAATGATTTTACAAGAACATGGTCACCTTGACCTGATGCTGCAGCATCAACGGAATTATGCAGGATAACCAACTCCTCACCAACTTACAGTCGGTTTTTTTATTAATTATTTATGTTAAGCATTACCTGTTACAAGTACCGTACTAAAAAATTGCATAATCACACTGTCATACATTAAGCAATAACAGGCGTATAGGATTTCCAAAATAGTTAATACATTTTACAATCTTTGACAGAAAACATATTTTTTTTCTGTGTGATTTTAACGCCTGTCAATATTACACAAAATTATATCTAAGCATTATCAAGTCTAGCAGAATAGGAATATACAATATTAGCTGGCCGGCTGCGGCGTTGTCCGCGTGAAATTATGTAATGTAAACAGTAACTCTGGATAAAATATGTGATGACGGGATTAAACAGCTAGCGTACTCCTCAATAACAGTGAACTATAAATCATCTTAGCTCAGCGTAAAGAGCGCGCGCAATATTCTCGTATGATGCCATAGTAATTCCAATCGCAAAGTCTTGCACGGGATACGAACCCGTAACCACACCCATCCCATACCACGAACTTAATACAATACCTGTGTGAATGCTTAAAGGCAGGCCGTGATAGCAAATAACGTGTTACCGACGTCGCGGCGTGTGCTGGAAACACCAGCAAATTTCACATACGTATGTCTCAATTTCCTATGGTGTTTATAAATTTACAGACTGAATTTCTCGTAGGTTAATGGTATGAGAAAGTGTTTATTAATATTTTAAATGTTAACTAATGAAAATAATATCAAACAAAGTATGTCTATATTCTAAAATCACGCTAACATTTCAATTTATACATAACATATATATCAGGGTCCTAGAAAAATATATATAAACCTTTAGCATAGCAACTCATAGAGCAATGTGCTACTGTAGAAGGAACAGCGCTCCTGTCGGCGTTTGCTGCAACCAAATAAAGCGTCTCGTGTTTCTCTTATGAGTTACCTATATTGTCTTTATACAATACTAGCAGTCCCCCGCGGCTTTGCTCGCGAGTATATTTCGTAACTGATAATATTTACTTTTATTGAAAAACCTCTTTGTACACAAAATTGGTACTTCAGTCATCAAGTGTTAGAATGTCCAAGCGGCTAGTTGAACTAATTCTGCAGCAAGATAAGTAGCTATAGCTGTCCACGCGAAAAGCAGTCTTAAGTTTGTCCCTACCACTAACAGCGACTTCGCCTGGGCCTATTTGACGTTGTGGGGTAGTTACAGACATCTAAGGTAAGTGGTTAATCGAATGGGAAACATTTGTTTATCCTGTGCACAACCATTGATGACGGTGCCCTCAATTATATATTTCCACAATATTCACTCGAACTTTATTGACATTATAAAGTTTCAGAGGGTAAATGGTTCGCGGAAACGTATTTGGAGCCCCAAACCTGAGATTAGTGAGATGATATATCGTCGGTTTACTGCCAAAAGTGATAAAGTTAAAATGAGATAAAATTATAAAAATGCTAGGAATATGTATATGTTGTTCACGAACAATTGCCCAAGTTTAAAGTCTATTCGTCGTTTGGTACTGTTGTGTCACAGTATAGTAACATAC
>PNEQ01114705.1:0-47132 GCA_003012365.1 Medauroidea extradentata | reverse complement strand
TTACTTACCCAGTTCGCGGTTAATAGAGCGAGAGTGAGAGAGGAGGGAGATCACAGGATGACGGGCCGAATTCCAAACATTGTGATCTAATTCCTCATATGAAGACAGGGAGGGAATGAACATAATAGTTTATCAAAATTCACGTCTAATTTTGGATGCCGTCGTGGAACGTCTCTGTGGTTTGGATGGTTCGGCGAAGGTGGTTGAGGAATGTTGTCACACAAATGTAACTTTTTATTTATGACCTCGGGCTTACAGCCAGGCTAAATCTGAAGCCTCTGATGTGAGGTGACATTTTCTTTGTCGCGTGCTTCGGGTTACAAGTTTGAGCCCGTCAGTACCTTTGCTGATTTTATGATCGAAGATATTTAAGTTACCATTTCTGGCAATGCAGTTGAAAGCAGAGCCCAGGTCAAGTGCATATCATTCGCATTAAGCGATTCCGGAAAACTCTGGTACACCAATTCACCAATTCAATATAGTTGGGACAATAAACAGACATTGGTCCTTCCGAGTGTAATGCCTGTGGTTTTCCACTGTATCCTCTTGATTTGTAGAAAAAACTTGCTGCGCGGTGTTGTTTGAGCTAAAGTTCGGATGACTGACACCAAACACCTTTACTTGAAATGTCCTTCGGAATGAAAATGTAGTAACTGAATCCACGGTTGTTAAACGAATAATATACTTGTTACATTTTTAAAGAAAAACCCATCGATGAAGAATAGTGGGTGGAACGTCTGTTTGAGAAGATAGACAAATGCATAGGAATGGGCTTAAAGTCTAAATACATTGACACCAAATGAAACAGCTGATAGATTGATCAACATAAGCAGTGCAATACGGCGCAGTATGTCATAGAATTAAGGCCAGCTAACCCTACTGTTGCAGTTATGTTTACTGTTATCCAAGAGTCGGTAAAATCCAATGATTACACAACAGATAACTAGTACAACTGGATTAGGTAATGAAAAAAAGTCTCCCTCAGAGCAGCTAAACGTTGTGTGATTTTCGTACCATGTATTATGAAGTTATGATACTGGTTCAAAATACATGACTTTGTATTTGATACGTCTGTAATACATATTACTGTTATTCTCTGGAATTCATAATAATTTTGATGATACAGGTAATTACTTATTCCACAGTTTTCTTTGCTCCAGTAACTACACATTTCTGCATTAGCTGTAACTTCCAGGTAGAATACTACAAGCTATCTTTATTAGCATAATTTCTGAGACAGTCTGCAGTACACATATAGTACGTATATTATACTTCGTTCTTGGCATCAGTTACGCTTATGGCATAGTGTCGTACATTTTATGATGTTTCTGTTTCGTGTATAATTTCTGTAACTGCCTATAGGGAAAATATATCTGTACCGTAACCGTGAATGGTATTCAAAAAACTAACGACGTGGGCGGAATTTTAAGAATTTCGTAAAATTTAAGAAGTAAATGTATTTACTAATTTGTGCAATAAACTTCAATAATTCTCTTACAATTAAACTTAGAGCCAATAATTGATAAATCTAAGATGACCAGTACTAATACCAGGGAATAGGCTACTGATTTATAGTGGGAAAAGTTAATTGTTTGCTAAGCTTAAATGTAAGGTACCTGTACCGAATATGGCCCGCTTAAGGTTTTAACGATCATGTGTGCCTAAGCCATTAATTATATTACTAATATAACAATGGATGATGTAAGACATATATTAATGGATGGTGTATGTTCATACTGGAGACTAGTGTGTATCGATCCCACATCGATCTCGGCATCACCACACAATAGCGACTAGTGGGCCAAATTGAGAGCTGGGTCATATTCGGTAGGTAACTTATTATAACATGTCAATATCTAGCGTTCTTTCTTCGTTATTGGCGTGCCTCCATCTAAATAAGCCAGAGGTAACTTGGGTACGCCGCTACTGAATATTTGTAATTCGTCTGCAAACTATTACATAACCATTCTTCAGTCAAACAATGCGCAGATCACTCCACTGGTGTGATGACGGCACGAAAAAATTCTTGCAATTTTTTCACTAGCTCTGCTGGTACTCTTAAATAATGGCCAAGTGGGGAATAGTTATAATTTTGTATTTATACGAAAGAGAGTTAACTTGGTTATACTTGGGAGTAAATTTTCTTCTTACGAAAAAAAATATCTCTTACGGTTTTCTCATAGTAGTATTTCAAAGTAAAAATTTGCATTGCTTTGTTTCTTAAAATACGCAAAAATCAATTGACCAAATTGAATAAAAAAATTTACATTGATACCATATGTAACGTGATACTGTTCGTCGTATGTAGAATTCATTGAAAACGGTTATTTTTTTTAAAGAAATTCAGAAATTTTGAATTGTTTGCTATATATATATTAAATATCTTGTAATGAGTTTTCGTATATGTCAAGCAGTAGCGCGTGACATGTAGTTACTACGCGAATAACTTAATTGTATTATTTTCATTGTTTTTTGCGTCTTATAAAAACAAAAATATACGCAAATTTTGACTTCGAACTGTCAATACGGGAAACTGTCTGAGCTATTTTTTGCAAGAGGAAAATTTAAAATGTACTCTTAAGTAATATCTACAAAATTAACACAATTGCATACAAATATAAAATTACGATTTTTCCCGCTTGAACACTATTAAAGAACGCAAACGGACTGCCTGAAAAAAAAAATCACCATCCACCGCGATCGAAATTAAGGTAAAAAAAAATGAAAGGCGAAAACTTTTTTTAAGTACCTACCGCCTCAAGCGGGGATGCATAATGCATGATCCGCACTTTCGCCGGTGGCAGCTGCGAAGCCGGGAATTAAATCCTCTCTCTCGGCTTGTCGTTTCCATTTTTCTAATATCCCCGAGCTGTGAGTGCCAACGTCACCTCCCCCCCCCCCCACAAAAAAAAACCAAGCCATCACTGACAGGCCTTTAGCCTTGTGAGCTCAACCCCCCTCCATCACCCTCCTTCAGGCTCATAAAACTCTGTCACATTAACCTACCCCCGTCCCGTTTCCACCATCATCTTGCTGTAGCGTCGACAAGGGGCGGTACATTAAAGGCGCACGCCGGCGTGGGCGACAAATTGCAGGAAATCATTCACCGCAATGCGAACGAGGCGCAGATTATTTCTGCCCTTTCCACGTGTAATCCTCTCGAATGAAGCACGTATAATTGCGACAGTTTCACTCGTATACCTGTGAGCACTTGAACTTAATTGTACGGGCGTTAATAAGTTTGTATGCATGGTGTCGGGTAATTCAGGGGTACGGACTGCCCTTAGATTTTTGAGATATAATCCAAACATCTAGAGATAGGTTGCTCGCAGTAACATGTCGTTTTTCTCTTGTAATCAAAGGGACTGAAGACTTTTTACCAACGAGTATTTTGTCTTAATTTTCGTCACAAATTCATGAGGTACAGTCCGTATTCACGAATGAACGACTTGAAATTAGGCGGAGCATCAGTCTGGTGTGGGATACAATTCCTACCTCCATGGATACCGCAGCCGAACACAAACATCATACAGGCGTTTTGCTTCACATGTCCCGGATAAGATGTACGTAAAGAAAATTGATTATTCGTTTGGAATTTACCGCTTTTTTCAGCTAAACATTGATCTTATGCATTTGCGTATATTAACCATGAAATGAAACTAATATTTTTTTACACTTGCGTTCAAGTCTATGAGAGCACAACATTTTTTATTTCTTCCATCACTAACCAACAAACACAGAACAATCAGCATGGTTGTAAACAAGCTTTATTTCCCACAGTACTCTCCCCGTGCGGTGTGACGTCAGAGGGCGTGTACCTCAATTCGTCCATTGTCTTACCTTTCACTTCCAATTAGTTTGTTTCTGGACCTCCAATGAAACTTTTCTATTAAACTAACTTTGGTACTAGTTTTGATCAAAAACTATTTTCTGCTTAGTTTTTACGTCATATTCACTTGCCACAGTATGTATACGCGAATTACCAGACACCTTTATGACTAGTTCTGCGAGACGGATGGCGGCGATAGTGTAGTCGGGCGACCGACTGTTTAGTCCGTGTAAGAGCCATGTTACACACTGGACAGGGAGAGATAAACTCTGGTAAAAGCCGACTCATCTAGGATGTCGTGACTGAATCCTCCGATTGGAGCGAAACGATGGACTGATCCCCCGCACGTTCTTTCCTCTTCCGGCAAATACCCTGGTAAATACCTGGACTTAGTATTTATGGTGGCGATGGGAAAATGTAGCCGCATTTACACAAGTTTATCTCCACCTCTACGTGTCGCGGACGGAAATGTACATATTACGTACAGTATGTGTACTCCTGTACTTTACACGTACTACCCTTTTTCCACTAAGTCTGTGAAAATGTCGTAGGACTGACTACTTGAATCTGTGGTATACACCTACATAAAAATAACCGCGAAGTTCTAATCGTGTTAAGTGCGCACATACTGTGGACTGCAGATTCCAGTAGTAAACCATACGATACGTTCACAGATTTCAGTGGACTAAGGGGTTGGGCGGGTAAGGTACAACAGTACAATATACTGATCTAACAACGTGCCAAAAAATTTAAAACAATATACACAGACTTAAAAAAAAATTTACTCTAAAGAAAATCAATAAATAGTAAAAATAATTACGTTAATTTATATTACTTAGAATACAATCGATTTGTTAGGACAGCAACGTACAATTATTATTATTTTTGGAGTCGGTGCCAGCCAAGGTTAACAAACGTGTAACGAAGTAGCGTAGATTACAAACCTAATTTAATGAAATTTAAGGTTGAATACAACTAAGCATATCTTAATCGACAAAAAGACAGCAGCCTAGCGGTGTTGAACAGCACGGGGTGTATACGACGGGGCTGGGAGGGGAGCACCTTGAGTGAGTGACCCTAATGCGTGCAGACGTCGTTGACAGTTGTGTCCGATATCTAAAATTTCGATGCGATTTTATGCTATGAGTTTTCTCTAATATTGTATTCGATTGTGGTTTCTTATTACTTAGAATCGCCTTAAGGGTGTTCACGTGGTCAAAATTAATATTTTTGTAGTTGCTCGACATAGTATTCGTTTTATAGAAGTAACTTGTGACTGCATTTCCCCTTTGTAATAATTTTTTTAGCTCTTATTGCCTTCTCATAGCAGCATGTCAAAGTCAGAATTTGTAAGTTACGGGAACATAAGAATAAACGAAAATCAAGTGACTTACAAGAATGAAATAATTTACACTGAAATGAGATACTATGAATAATGTGCTAACATCTTAAAAAAAAAAAAAAAAAAAGTCATTTTGTATTTTTTAAAAAAATTTACATAAATAACGTAAATTTATAAATTTACATCATTTTCGGATTTTTTTTAAGTACAAAGGAATTTCTTTGTGCATTTTTAAATCATTTAGCAAATAGCCCATTAGATCTAGTTTCAGTGCAAGTTATTCCGTTTGAGTGAGTCACTCGCTTTTTGTAATCCCTATGTTCCCGTAACTTGTAAATTCTGGCTTTGACATGACGCTATGGGAAAAGTATGAGAGCTAAACAATTATTACAAGGTGGAATAGTAGTCACAAGTAACTTCTATAAGACGAACAATATGCTGTGCAAATATAAAAATATGAAATTTTGCCACGTTTTTACCCTTAAGGTACTTAGATTCGTTTTACACGACATATGAGTTCATTTGTCAATAGATTTTCGAGATGTCGCTTTAAGTCCCTTCTTTGTTTATTTTTGTAAATAGGTTTAGTTAGGTTTATTTGTAACTAAGGCGTCGCTTTAGGCAAATGTGTTAATTTGTAAATTGGTTTAATTAGGTATTGTTATACTGTCGAATTAACGCAACTTTAAATATATTTTGTCAATTTTAGGAAATTTCGAAAAATTTCTTAAAAGCTTGCTGGCACCGACTCCACAAATAATAATAACTGTATATTACTGTCCTAGTAAATTGATTGTATCCTAAGTAGTCTAAAAATACCGTAATTATTTTTTACTTTCTAATGCATTTTCTTCAGAGTAGATTTTTTTGAAGTAGGTGTTGTTTTTTGTTAAACATTTTTAATTTCTTGATTTTTTTTAAGGAGTTCCGGCGCCTACCGTCCATATTCGTGCTGTTTGTCGTTAAGAAATTTCGTTATACCCTCGTAGTGTAAGTCAATCCTGAACGTCCTTGACCATAGTTAGGTACCTACCTAGTATTGGATTGTCATAAACCTACTAATATCTCAATCACTATACATTTCCTACTCAATTTTTCCCGGCGGGGTCAGTCCCCAGATTTTCGCATGTGGGAATCGTGCCGGACGATGCCGCTGGTCGGCGGGTTTTTCGGGAATATCCCTTTTCCCAGCCCTTTCATTCCGGCGCCGCTCCGTACTCACCTCATATCAACCCTCACCAGCGCTAAAGACCTCGATGTTAAGAGCTGACCAAAATCTCTGACTCACTCCTATTCGATTTTGAGGAGTTGCCTGGTGTATCTTCCAAATCCAATTTCCAATGCAAATGAAATTAAAATGGGGCCTCCTAGAAAATTCCACCTTATAAAAAAATGTCTTCAAATAGGTTTATGAATTACGGAGTTTTGAGGTAACAAACAAAAAAAAAATACAACCGAATTGATAACCTCCTCCTTTTTTGAATTCGGTTGTAAAACACTGTCACTAGTTATTACGTAACGCGTTGTGAGAATTGAGGACGACCATAGAACCCTCTGTTGCACCAGGACTTGAAAATCAGAACGAAGCATGTGGCTGGTATTCCAGAGTCCTATCCTGACTTTCCAACATGCTGAGGATCTGGGGGAAGATTGCATTTCACAACTGGCACTGCGGTGCTGAACATGCTGTAAACTGGGATGAATAGTACAATATTTAAATATAAACAGTTTCAGGATGAAATATGTTTTAAAAACTGAAGTTTGAGGTAGGCAAGCTAATGTTTACAAAGAGCCGTTATGTTGAAAATATAATTTAATTTAAGGTGAAGATCTAAATTTAAAGTTTGTTTCTAATTTTGTCGCTATACACCTCAGAGTCCCTATTTAACTGCACTTTACGGTACGCGAAACTTTATGAATTCTACGAATGATGTACTCTGCAGCTTAATCAGTGATGCATGGTATCTCGCAGATACTTCGAGGATAAGATAGGAAGTTCCAGCCTCGTGCCGATGTTGATCGTGTGCCTGAACCAGTGATATAATGTTCAAGACGTCTGCTGAGAAGTAGGTTTGGAAAAGTTGGCGAGTCTCGAAAGTCTCATATTTCCGATGGTGCCCTACATAAATCCGTGGATGCTGTCACCTCTCCTGATTGGATAGCATTAGGAGGCAAGAGTTAGGAAATGGTGGAAAGCTAGAGGTTTGCACCTACTGTGAAAGAACAATGGTCTCGTCCGACTAATGAGAGCACTTGGAATGAAATTCATTGCTATACGCGACATTAACCTCACCTTCGTCAATTTGGCTAGGTTTGGTCGTACACAGCTGACTATTGATTCGTGAGGTGATATCTGCGTCCTTTCATTATGGCAGGAAAGAGTGTATCTATTTATATCAGTGTGTAAGACATTATAACTGATATAGGCTTTGGAATTTCGGTCCGTGTGGGGAGTAGATAATAAAAATTAAATCACTGCCAACGGTATGGAGTGTCTGAAAATATGTTCTGGCATACTGGTGTGGTTCATGTAAGTATATGATAGAAGTTCATTTGCCTTATTGTCTGGTTGAGATATCTGGAAAATATGATCGTATACTAATATTCAGACTGGAGCAATGTTTTGTTTGAACGTGCTATTGATATAGCAATTCCAACGGATAAAGGATGATAGCCTATATAACGATTTGGATTTCAAAAATATGAAGTGGATTTTAATTTTAATAATGCTCGAATGATAAAGCCATTTAAATGATTTTTTTGACTGAACCTGCATACATAAATATTATTAAGTTGCAAAACATTCAAACGTCATGTTCAAGTTAAATTTACGATAGTAGGCCTAAGAAGAATTTGTTTACAACCTGCATCCTGCAACTGCAGCTGATTAGGTAGAATGGAGGCGAGGCAGGATTTCAAATATTGCCTTATGCATGCATTTATGGTTTACTCGGAATCAGAACCCAAACCTTACGTTGCTGTGTCACAGTCAACATTTACGTGTTTGTGCAAATTTCAGGTCGAAGTTCAATGTTAATCTAAAGCCATTTCATATTCCAACGATTACCTGAATGCAGCGTTTTTAAAAATACGTTGCACACGTACGTGGAAATTATTAACATCGGTGATATTTATTTTTAAAATTGTACAGTGTTATTGTAGTTAAAGGAATGTGTTCAAAAAATTTTTGAAGCATTTACTTTTGCAAGCTAAATGAAATACCAAGAACTTTCATTCGGTATACCGTCTTAAAATATCCGTTATTGACAAAAATATTCAACGTTGAATAAATATACCATGTTTTTCGCGCCCAAAAAAATAATGTTTTCAACATTTGCTGCAAACGCCAGAAGCAATAACTTAAGGGCGCAACTGTAAACAAACGTGATGGATGCGAGAAGAAGGGAAGAGAGAAGTAAGTGTGTAACTTCGTTCTCGTACTTTCTTCTTTTTCTTTCGTACTTGCTGTGATCTATAGAGACGGCCAGAATGTGTGTGTGTTCTGTGTTGCGTACTTCTGACGCAAGAAGGAATGAGTGAGAGAGGGAGAGGATGAGAGAGATATAAAGCACGGAATAGATCTCTCTGTGCAGTCTGAGAGTCACCCTTTAAAAGATCGTATTTCGTATTAAATATTTACATCTTTAAAGAAGGAACGCGAGAGTGAATTCCACCCTTTGGCAATCATTTAAATTAAAAATTTATACTTAATTGTGTGGATGTCCGCTGGAGCAAAGAAACAGTGGAATCATTTATGTACTTTTCTGGTACCAAAAATAATTTCACTCAGTTATACGTTATTTGAAAAAAAGAAATTGACAAATCGTGGTTTTGCATTTTATTCGAGTTTAAATGAAAAACTTTTGGGTATAAATTACTATAGGGCTTCAATTTTTTTAAAGCTCCAAGACATTATTTAGCTAGCTTAAACCGGAAGTTTTAGGAAGTAAATATGTAAGAGAAATATTTTCACTTGTTAAATATTTTACGCAAGAAATAAATCCGAACTACTTGTAAAGTTGACATGTAAATGAATCATGGTTATGTCAGTTCGCATTTATTTATTTTTTTATCACTATATTGCCATACAGTTAATGGAGAGTGGATTTTCGCTTCTTAGTAAAATATATTTTTTGACTAATCAGTCCAACAGATGCAAGTAAATATTTTATAGTCGGTAAAAAATGCCAGTTAGTTTTTTATTTTAACCTACCCAGACCTATCTCTACCATTTAAACAACACCTAACATATCAACGCTGTCACATTTGTAGTCTGTGGTTACTATATTTAAAAAAATATACATTTATTTATTAACTTACTGACTGTAGTTAATTTCCTTTCGTTTTGTTCAAATGGCCTTGCTGAAATCTATAGTAACTGATAAAGTTTGGGGAGTATGTGCATGTCACAGTTCTTTTAAAGATCATGAGTATTTGCATGCCTCTAAAACAATACAAATATATTTATAATGTAACCAGTAGTGCGCCCGCAGCTCTGCTCGCGTGTATTACTCATTTCAGATAATATTTACTTTAAATGAAGAACATCTTTGTATACCAGATTGGTAGTTCAGTCATCAAATGTGACGATGAAAGATCTGCTAGTTGAGTTAACAAGCTAAAGCAAAGAGCACTTCGATATCTCGCTTTGTTCGATAGATATGGAGAAATAATCGAAAACATATTTCACGTGTTCGATAGATATGGAGGAATAATCGAAAACATATTTCACGTATTTTCATCCCCTTAATTATCAAATTTCGAAACTTCCTTCAGTCCTATGTTAGTAATTTGTATACGTAACCAATAGAAGTAAAAATCACGATGATAGTCAATTGTGTTTCAGGGATATAACCGATTCACAAAACCACATTTTGTCCCTTTTTACTTCTTGGGGATCGAATTTCCCAAAATCCTAAAATTACTTTTTGGGTATTTACGTAAGCAACATTTTAAAGTTAATACCAACTCTCTATCCCGAAGGATTTGATAGATATCGAAAGTTAATCGAAAATACATAGGAGGTTTTTTCATCCCCTTAAATATTGTATTTCGAAAAATCCTAAAATTGACTAATATGCATTTTTATGTGTGTCCTATTAAAAAAAAATCACGACGATAGGCCGTTGGGTTCGAGCTCTATCGGCGTTACTTCGGAAATATTTTTCATCCCTATTCACCCCCTTAGAGGTTGAATTTCGAAAAATCCCTTGTAAGTGCTCGCCTACGACCAGAGGGGAAACCTACACAAAGAATTTCACGATTGTAAGTTCAGTGGTTTGGGCTTCCGTTCGATATGTCAGTCAGTCAGTGTTCTCTTTTATGTATAGAGATTGTAATATTTTTGCAATTAAATGTATTATGTGTACCGACATACAAATTTACTACATCTGATATTAGAGATGGTAAAATTTCGCGAGAGTTTCTTGTTCCAACATATGGTTTTGAACTTTGCCGTTTCTTGCAAAATACACAACTGGACCGATTATTTTATATAAACGACATAACTATCTACAGACAAATATCTTACGTCAAATGTAATACAAGCATAATTCTTATTGACTCTGTCAAATGGGGCAAAGGTTTAACGCACTGGTGACACACAGTATCACAGCTTCCGACATAGTAAATGTACGTTGAAACTAGCATATAGTCAAGTGTCAAGATTTCTGCGTTAAATCACCCCCTCTTGAATTACGATAATCTTTTATAGGAAGCGTAAATAATCAGTGTCCTTTTACTTACTCCCATTAAAGTAAAACAGCGTGAACCACTTCGGATATGATTCGCATTGTCTTAAGGGCTTCTGCTTCGACATGCTTTAAATGATTAGTAATGTGCAGGGAAATATATGAGGGGCTTAGATATATAGTGGCGTAAGCCAGTTAAAATAGTTTCCATGTAAGCAATTTTTGTAATCACATGCAAAACGCAGCACATTCTTGCAATACGCAAGTGCAATTCGGAAATTCAGTTAAGAGTGAAATATTTGTTACAGAATATTCTCTTGGAATATGTGAATAATATTAATAAAAACGACACTACTAAATAATTGTGACTTACACCACTGACTCTCAACCCTTCACGTATAGCATGGATATATATTTTTTGAAATTATTCAACGTGCACCTATTGTGTCGACGTAAGAAAAGAAAACACACTTCATACTAGGGCGCAGTGAAGGATTTAGAAACGTATTTTTTTGGGTGGCGGGGGGAAGGGACCCTTGTGTGATTTTATGGATTAAAAAAATTACCAGCCGTCTAAAAAGTGAGGCCGTTCACTGTTGCAGAACATTAAAAAGTAGTACACAATAAATGTACTTGGATCATCATAGAACAAAATTCCAGTTTCCTTGAGGCGACTAGACATACTTTGGCAACATAACGTTGAACACTATTGGGGGGTGGGGGGTTGCAGCCTAGTAGCCCCCTCCCACCTAAATCCACTCCTACTAAGGCGAAAAGTTATAGTTAAAACACCAACCGCGTTAATTAAAAACACTCTTTCTAAGTTATAATTTATTGATTTGTGGACATACGCCATTGCTCAGGATTTGCCGATAAAACGTGTGTTGAATGACAAATTACAAATAAGAAAAATAACAAAAAAAAAATTTAAACACACAAAAAAGCCCAAAAGAATTCTGTTAGTTTTTTTAAATTGTTTACTATTTCATTATTTATTATATTAGACAACAAATAATTTTAGAAATATAATTCAGTCGAATATCGACACAGCACCCAGACACGAAAGACAAACAGAAATATAAAACCAGATTCCCAATATGAAAAAAGATGGAAACAGCCAAAAACAGTGAACAGTGGACAACAAACAGAAGACAACAGACAACACAAGTTAAAAACAACGAACAAATGCAACGTTTCAGGAATTGCGGTATATTCCTGACAGGATTCCTCTGGGATTTCTTTGCATGTTTTATGTCTGTTTTTGTTCTTTTTATTTTTTGCAATTTGTCATTCAACACAAGTTTTATCAGCAAAACATGAGAAATGGTGTATGTCTACAAACCAATAGATTATAATTGTAAACTTCCATTGCAACAAACATGAAAAAAATATCACTGTTTCTAAGCTTTTCAACATAGCTAAAAAGGACATTTACAAACTGCCAAAGTTCGGAATGTACTAACCTGATGCATGCGAAATTATGATAGGAACATGCACTGAACTTTGTTACAGACGTTACGCAAGTCCCATAGTGAAAATATATTGCAGGGAATCTTGAACGCTAGTTCAGCGCTTGGATCATAGTGGCGTTGTGATGTTTCAAGCACGCTTCTAGGTAGTCCTTAGAGCTCCATATCTTCTGAGACTCACAACGCGCGTAACCACTCAAGGTATAAGGCGCCCTTAAGCCCTTGTTGACCGCGGGGCTGAGACATTGTATTGCGAGCTAAGTTCTCGTGCGAAGAGCAACAATTCAGGATTCGGCAGCTGCGCTTCTGGTTAGTGTAAGGAATTGAAAGGGTACGTGTGTGTGAAGGGGAGGAGGGAGGTTGTAATCGTGAGGGGAGGGCGTGGAAGGGAGAAGAACCATCTTGGTACAGTGTTGTGCAACTCCACGAGATAGAGCCGCGGAAACAACACTAGATTTTCTTGTTCGTAGCACAGTAAGTACGACTGCGAGCACGGAGAAGTTTCTTGCTTCTCCAGAAAGATCAACACATTAAGATAATTAGACCACCCCGCTTCCTCCCTCTAACCACCGCTCCTAGCCAAAACCCAATAGCAGCACTTGCCAGCTTGGAAGTGAATTAACTTATTAGCGCAGAGGAGCTATTCCTGCAGTTTGATTTCCCATGGTGCACTACAGACACAAGGTACACCGCGCGCAGTATATATGTAGGCCTGAGTGACGGTTACAAGGCGCTGCTGGAAGCCGCGAGGGAGGGATGAAGGACTGCCCGCGCATGCGCACAACCCACTGGTCCTCTACCTACTGTCCGACCGGAAACAATCTGCTCTTCTCTTCAGTTTACAGAAATGACTATTTTAACGTGGATCGTATTAAACAAGGATCGTTTAACCGGTTTTTGTATTGAACCAATTAAGTTTGATTGAGTATTCTTATAAGTGATAATGTGGGTGTAATAAACATTTTAATTTTTGTTAAATCGAGTGACTTACTGGACGTGTTTCCTTTTACATCGTTTATATCGTTCTTTTCTTAAATTATGCCGCCAGTTTTATCAACGTTAAAAGGGAAAAAATTACATTCGCAAACTCGGGAAGTAATTTATAATGTCTTGTGTTTTATGGAGAAAGAAGCCCAAGCCATGGAACTGTCGTTTCCCAAGGAAAAAGCTCAGCTGCGGGCAGCTGCAGCTACCGGAGTGTCCCGTGGTGCGGTGCAAAAAATAAAAGGAGAAGTTAAGAAAGTCGGCACTGGTGAAGGAACGCCCTTTGTGACACCTGATAAGAAAAGACAAAATACAAGTAAATACCAACTAGATAATTTTGATGAAGGAGTAGTTCGTAGAATCGTGTACAAATTTTACGTGATAGACAAACGTGTCCCAACAGTTGAAAAATTAAGAAATAAACTTAAAGAAGAAATAAATTTTCAAGGTAGCTGTACAACATTACGGAAAATTCTGAAGAAGTTAGTGTTTCGATGGCAGAAAACAAAATCACAGTGTTTGTTATTAATTCAGAAATCAGACATTCGACAAAACGGGTAGATTATTTAAAAACTATGTGACGTTTCAGAAATGAGAATAGCAATATCGTGTTTATGGACGAATAATATATTTTGCCGTCTCGTGTACAGCAAAAGTCTTGGAGCGACAACTCAGCACACGGCCTTCACATACCTGTTAACAAAGGACAGCGGCTGATCATGGTCCATGCTGGTGGTGAAAATGGTTTTGTTCCGAATGCCTTAGTGGTAAAGCTACTGGTGACTACCATCGTAACATGAACCAAGAAAACTATGAAAAATGGGCACGAGAGAGAATCTTCCTGCAAACAGTGTTGTGGTCTTCGACAACGCGCCGTATCACAACATTAGTAGAGTCAGTGATTTTTGGTGAAAAGAATTCTGCAACATTTTGTTTCAACACCTCATTTGCACATCTGCAGCTCTGCTTCATGGTTAGTGATTGGTTGTTTTTAACTATCAACGTCTCGAGGATCTACTCGCAAATCACAGACGTGTGGTGTCGCAGTGACCTTATTCTCATTAACTCAGTCAAATGAACCACACCTCTGCACAAATACATTATGCCAATAGCCATGAAGCAGAGGTGCAGATATGAACGTGAGGCATTGACACAAAATGTTGCGTAATTATTTTCACCAAAAATCACCCGCTATAAACATTAGAGTAAATAGGTCGCCTACATCAAACTCTACAAAACATGTCATGCAACAGTGGTTGCGACAGAATAACATTCCCTTTGCAGAGGACATGCTTAAGCCTACACTTTACCAGCTTATTAAGCTGCATAAGTCTAGGGAATATATTTATTATGTTGACCAAATACTAAAGAATTTCGGCCACACAGCACTTCGTTTGCCACTTAAATCCAATCGAAAGCATTTGGTATAATATAAAGGGCAAAGTTACGTCACGTAATATTTTTTGCAAGTGATGTCAAACTAATATGTGAAGATGTGTTGAGAAATAATTTGGGAGTAGACGATTGGAAACCATATTGCGAGTACGTGAAAAAACTTGAGAATGAATACTATAAACTGGATGTTCGTTTCGATATTGAAATAGATGCCATTATAGTTAGGCTCGGAGGTGTTGGCAGTGACATAGCGACAACACTGGAGACGAAGACAATATAGGATCTTCAAGTGACGAGATGGAGGGCATCGCAACGCTGGAAGGCGACAGTGAATGAGAACTGTAAGTAGCCAATATTTTCATTTACCACGTATACCCGCTCGCTGCCTGCCCTCATTCCTCCTCCTCGCTCCTGGCTGGGCTCCCTAACGGTAGATGTGTGACGTGGCCCAAGCCTACGCGGCGCGTAGTTCGGTTTTCAATTTGCTGCCACACCATATGATTTGATACGCTGAATGTTAAGAACCCTACAGGCGCTGGATGCCGCGTCTGAGGTACGGAAACAAGCATACTGCCTCGTGTGTCAACAACCGCATCGCCTTTATGGTCGTTAGATTTTTCCTACGGGATGTGTGTAGTAAAGGCGAACCTATTATTCTCAAATTTTGTTTTACGATTCCGGTTAATATTTTTTACGTGACGGAAGTCTGAAAAAGAATCAGTTTTTAATAATTTTGAGGTACCCCGCCGATACCATGCCTCTATGCATGATATCTAGAGTACAAAAATAGACAAGCGTAGTTTTAAATATATTTTCTTTGATATAGGTATCGAACACACGTTTGACAGTATTTCTTAAAAAAATAAAAAAAAATAAAAACTTTTTCTCCTTGAATAGTCTACGAAATTTTGTCTGATCCTGAGACAGTAACATTATTTTCTTTAAGTGTCAAAAGCTAACCTAGCACTGCAAATGTTAAGAATATTTATTGTCTGTTTGTTCTTTCGATTGTCGTAAGTTAAAAAATTTGCACTGTAATGTATAAATCCACCAGTCATATTTGCTCAGAGATATCTTTAAAAATAGATATACTTGTTAACAAAAGGTTTCGATTGCAACTGTGTTTATTCAACTTATGATACTGCTGATCCAAAAACAGCAACCACCATACTGTATACCGAACGTATTCCGAAACTAGAGAACATAGACATTTATTTGCAAACGTACACGGAAATTCATCGGAAGTGTGCAAATAATACTGTACCAGATTTTGAATCCCCTTCCTACACAATTATTTTCTTTATCAAAAACCTTTGCTGACGCACGACCAGAACTCACCAAAGTTTTTCCTGTCTTAAAAATTTTATTTTCCCCTACTATCCCTTACACCCCATTTCGTCCCTCCCCCAAAATCCTCGCCACAAATTTTTTCGTAGTGTAATGCTTTAAATTGTAATTTAAATGTAATTTACGTAGGGTTTAATAAGGCTATTCGAATGTTTTCCCTCTCTCGCAAATAATGATTTTCCTTCACTTAAATATAGAACGTGACGTTGAATGTATCCTAACAGACAGAATTAATGAGTAGGGTGATGTAAAATTCTCTTCGAGATTACAAGTTCTGCATTAAATTATTTAGTTTATTAATTTACATATGACCCTGGTCTTATTGATTTGTCCGTTAACCACACGGAGACATATGACAGTTGACTTTTTGACAAAATAAAACCATTTTCCTTAGACCCCTTATAAAGTCAATTAACTACGATATTAATTAGAGAAAAGATGACAGGATTATAGAGCGCAGAAAACATATTATCTGTAGTAAGTTAAATGATGTGGCAAATCATTAACAACTTAGCGCTAAGCCTGACAGTATCTTACAAGACAGTGGAGGCCATGACGAGAAAGAACCATTAACGTGACATACTGCTGACGTTCATTAAAATTCAGTAATAAGACAGTCGCAGGGAAATTACAATGTTTCGCTTAATTTGAAAAGCGAGATGTCTTGGCGTGCTGAATAAAACACGTGGTGTAACAGCAGCTTTGGGAACCCTCTATTTGTCTCTTAACATCCTCTCTTTCCCTCTTTTTTTATCAAATGTTAATTAACCGCATATTGTTATAAAATGAATGTTTTGTAAGTCGTTATTATATTGGGGGATCATAATTTATTATTTGTTGGGGGTTTTCACTCATATGGTAGCTACACTGTGGGTTTGTTTAGATGTTATTTAGGGCTAAATGACTTTAAGACAGTTATGCTTAAACGGGCATTTACTATACTACGACGGCAGGTACTCTTGAATACAAAATATGTTACAATGTGTTTTATTTATTTAGGAGGGGAGCGCAATATTACTGATTATTAAGTTATTATATTAAGTTGAGAGTTGCTGCCACATAACTAGATCTGACGACCTTACCGAAGCTGGATTGATGAGGAGACGGCATCGACGGACGAGCACGCACCCGCCGGGGCTCGATCCCGAGTCCCCGGCGAGAACTGCACTGCTGTTGATCTGATGAGTGCTGGTGGACGACAGACCGACAGACCCCGTTTACTTGGTAACCGCGCCATATATCGACGTGCTTGTCCTCGATATTGTGCCACTACAAGGGGGGTGAGGTGAGTTGCTGACTTCCGTGGTTTCCCAACGCTGGCCTAGTTGCAGCCCGAACCTCTTTCGCTGTCCGGCTTGCCAGGCAATATCATAACAATACCTCATTGACTTCAAGATTTTCAATGGCTGTGGACGTAATAAGACAAAGCCGTAAGCAAATCTGTTATTTATTTGGGAATTTTTAAGTCATCATTATAACAGACTTTAGATTGCACTCAAGTAAGTGCAGATAGATAACTATTAATCTGTAATCAAAGATGGAATGTAGTAAGTCTTATTTGATCATACGGAACTTCGGTCATTTTACACTATGTAGTCTACAAACTACAAAATGAATGGATACATATAAAAGGCATATTTAATGTTTGGTTTTCTAAACATGCTGGAAAAGTTCGATGATTCAATAAGAGTGAAAGTTTGATTAACTATTTTAAACTTAGATTTTATTAACTTTAGTTTGATTCAAAATCAATGATCGAATAATTTAAGCACGAAAAATAAGCATTAAAACACATAAATAAAACGCAGTTTGGATAAAAGTAAATAAAACAGAGTACTATTCTGTGCAAACTATTTTGGAAGTAACATTTTAGTACTTGTATTTTTTTATGTGTAGGTTGTAATAAGGCCCTGCAAAATTGTTACCAAGAATATTTATTTTAACACATTTTGATTTTAAAATGTGCAAAACATTATTAAGCTATAACTTTAGTTTTTTGTCAAAACGACATGGTTTACATAACTGTTTCTTGTTTCAGCAAATTGAGGTTGTTAAAACCCGCTACATATTTAATATAGCATACACTAACAATTTTTCAGAATACCATAACGGCCTTCGTCCTCAATTGATTGTTAGGCAGAGTTCCCGAGTAACCTCGAATTGCATTTCAAGCGGTTTACCAATATTTCGTATTTTTAATTTTTAAACGAAAACACGGTGACTCCTTGTCACGTTATGATAAGGCGTCTCATTTTATATGTTCCTCTTGTGTTGTTGAAACATTAGAAAAGTAACAGGTCGCGGAGAAATATGTGTAATTCTTATTGTAGGCGGTTCACTTCAGAGTGAACACTTTCCAACACTTACAATAATAATAAAAAACTTTATTATTCGAGCTATAGAAGTAAAGTTTTGAGAGTTGTGAAATGTTTACACTAGTTTTTAATTACACGGAAGTTTTCGTATTTAAAATAGTAAAGATGACGTGATGATGGCTCACAGAATATTGTAAGAAGTGCTCAGTTTATCCTGAACAGCCTATACTAATAGAGATTCTATAGAAGTGTAGTAAGATGAATTTGGCGTCACAGATACGGTTTTAAAGCCCCTGGAGGATAATTTGAGGCGTATGTACAGCATTGGTGAAATGTAGGAGCGCATAAAGTGTGAGTACCCCGTTGAACATCAACAGTAAACGGCAACGGCCACGTTTCCCACAGGCGAAAGTCGGGAGCGACGCTCTGAGAAAACAACTCGGACAGCAATGGCGGACGGCGAATTACATGTCTTCTGCCGTGCTTGGAAATGTTACCCGCAGATACCGTTGGTCGTTCGGTTTTCTCTGGGATCTTCCGTCATCCTCACACGTTCATTCCGGCGCTGCTCCTCGTTTACCTCGCCCACCTTCGACGGCTCGTAGGTGGCGTCCAGATTGGACATATTTTGCGCTTTCGAGGCCTAGAAGTGCGGAATCGATAAGGACGACACAGTCCGCGCATCATGTCTCTGCCTAACCTCTAGGTACAAGTCACTGAACTGGCTTGAAATCTTCTCGCCAAAAACTCGCTCCGGAGACATTCAGTGGTGTCTCCATTTTATGGCGTAATATTAAAGATAAGGGCGTCTGCACTTTTTAAAATACTCTCCGCCAAAATTTTTACTCCTACAACAGGGGCGTCATTTAGGGGTGGCAGGGGGTGGCATATGCCCCCCCCCCTAGACTTAGAATTTTATATGTATAAAATATATTTTTTATATTTTGTTATTTAAATAATGTTAACTTAAGCACATAGAACATAAGTTTTATTATTAAAGTGTCTAATTTATACAAGCTTAATTAATAAAAAATATGCAACAAGGTCAATGTCGTCGAAAAAAAAATATTGCCGCCGTTGTCCTACAAATGTCCGCAACAAACACCAATTTTTGCCATTTTCAGGCCCGCGAAAATAGTCTTTAGGGTCACTTTTGAACGTAATCAAACATTTCTTCGTATATTTTTCAAATGACTGGAGTTGTACTTTTATTACTCTACCCGAGCTAAGCGAGTGACTCTTCGTAAACTTCTTATGTCAGCTAAAAATAATTTATATGCAGTTCAGGATAAAGTCAGCTCTCTAAAAAGCCCTGCTTAGTTTCTGTTTTATAGCCAATTCGTATATTTCCGTTCGTAACGGCTAAACAAGGGAACTGTTTATCCCCTTTCGTCACGTCACTTGATGTTTGCGCGTGTAAGATAAATTGTGCATTCGGTAAGAACCTTCATAATTTAATAAAGAAAACTTTATTAACTATACAAATACAACTATGTCGATTTCAGTTAATTTTATTTCAGTATAGTTGTATTAAAGCAGGAAGATACACGGAACTATATTCAGAAAATCGCTTCCAATCATACATGCAGCAAGACAACTATTGTAAATGTAGAATTATATGCAGTAACGGCTAGTGATATTTTGCAACGGTTAAAATTTTAGTGCTCGCTTTATCCCGAACGACCTATACCATCGTAGAGAAGTATGCTTGTCTGGCAAAGACCTACACAAGGTCGAAGCTCGTTCAAGATAAGGGGGTACGAACACACGAGCTGTAAAAGGACGCGAGAACGCGGGCGTATTCGCAGCACGTTGAAAGTAATAAAGTAATAAAACTGGAAATGCATACGTTATGATCGGCCGGGGCGTGTAAGAAACACGGGACGGGACTGAAGGTGAGGGGTAGCGAGCGCAGGCGAAAGGCAGTAACGGCCACGTTGAATAATACAACGAAGGTAAGAAAACGTGAATAACATATGGTTGAGGGGAGGGGGGAAGGTAGCGAGCGATTAATGTGTGCAAGGTGGGGGGGAGGGATGAATAATTCAGAGGTGGCGAAGTAAGTCCGTGAACCGTGGTGAGATGGAGATAAAGGGGAAGGAAGATTCTTTATTTTTTTGAGGAGAAGACGGGGTGAGGAGGTTAGGGCTAAGGAACAGTGCACAGAAGAAATTTCTGCTGCGGGGAATATTTTACCCTGGGACAAGACTGTATAGGTGGTAGGCGTAGGGCTGGAGAAAGCAGAAGGGAAAGACGGAAGAAGAGAAAGTGCGCAGACAGCATCCCGTGCCGGACATTTTGCGTGTAGAACATCCGACAGCTGGTGCGACCGTCCCCCCCCCCCCCCTCTCTTTATAACAACCCTCCTCTATCTCCTGCACCTAACACAGCACCCACCCACGAGACATCATCTGCATGTGGCGCCACATTAAGAACAGATGTTGCCAGCCGTGTTGGCCACGTGGTTTTTACCCATTTAAATTTTTAAAGCAAAAAAAAGAGGAAAATTTTTTTAAGCTCCTCATTTTGTTCTTTGCGCTACAATTCACGTGTAAAAGTGTGCCACAGATATAAATAGGTAGCACCTATTATTTTATAAAGATTAAATACTCATTACTAAAATAACTGTAGTAATTTTAAATGGGAAACGAAAGTGCGCGCTCTACGATTAAATCATAAGTTTACAATTGTAGGTTTCTCAAAGCCAAATTGCAAAGATAAAAAAAAAAAAAAACAGCAATAGACAATAGTTTTTGCCAACTTTCTGAGCAAAAATTTTCCTCGATTAACGGTTATCTGAAGAACAATCTCTGACGCCGAAATCTCGTACATTTAATTGCTGCGCTAAAGATGACGCTTAACAAATGCATCATTTTGGGTAAATGTTTGCTCACAAAGTAGGCAAATATAATTATCAAGGATTGTTGTTTGGTAGTTTTTCTGTATTGACTTTCAAAAAATGTAGATCTCAAATGAAGAGTTTAGCGCATATTTATTCACCTGTGCAGGGGGGCGATTAAATATCGCCTTTTATGGGTGCTACGCAAAATTTGCACCTGCGTTGCGTCTGGTTGCTCTGCATTGGAATTATATACTCACGTAATTCTATAGAAGAAGCGTTTAACTTGCTCTGCACTTGCGTTACGCTGCGTCGGTTCAAATAGCAGGTGGCGAAATTTAATCGGCCCCCAAGCCGCCGAGAGATGTGTACAGCTTCGGCCTTTGCAAGATTATTCGAAAATTGCTCAGCGTGCCTAAGTTATGTCTGCCTAGGGATAGGACCAACTCTGAAAAAGGAAGATGGACATTCGGGCTGATTCCTGATGTACGAGTTCGAATTAAGAGGGAATTTATGTAAATTACGTGCTACAGTGCCCAGTCGGAAACTGGACATGGCAACTTCAAGGCTAAGCTACACGAACGCAATCTGCAAGCCCTCACCATTGTGTCAAGCTTGTGGAATGGATTACACAGTTGAACATGCCATCAATGAATGTTTCAAGATCCAATACATCAAAGAATGGCTTGCCGAACTTCTAGAGCAGCACAGCCCACAGTTAACTATGGCCAATGTAATGAATGATGAAACTCTTCTCAACATATGGAATGAATTTGACAATTAGATCGGCAGGAGGATAGAATAATTTGATCGTTGGTATGCCTTGCAAAATGACGAAAAAACCGATGACCCATAACGGAAGTCTCGAATGAAGGCTCATGAGGTTACTTGTGTCAGAGGCATTTATAAATGGCGATAGGGGCAGGTTTCATAAGAACACAGGCACAAAGCCTATTAATATACATTAAAGCAAAAAAAAAGTATGCAAGGCGAAGAGTGAAGCAAAGTTATGTCGTGTGCAGAGAGAGAGAGAGAGAGAGAGAGAGAGAGAGAGAGAGAGAGAGAGAAAGAGAGAATTTGGTCAGCGCTTAACATCGAGGTCTTTAGCGCTGGTGACTGGTGGTTTGATGTGAGCATGGAGCAGCGGGGGGGGGGGGGAGATCCCCGAGAAAACCCGCCGACCCGCGACATCGTCCGATACGATTCCCACATGCGAAAATCCTGGGTCCGACCCCACCGGGAATCGAACCCGGATCGCCTCGGTGGGAGGCGAGAGGTCTGACCCTCGGCCACCGCGGCCCCATGTCATGTGCAGCATTACTTTTGCAGATAAGTGTGCAGCGCAGGCGGATGGAGGGAACGCTTGCCTTCGGGTCATAAAACCTGCTTAGGAAGAGCACTCTAAGAATGTTACACACCGTGTACCCGTTTCGGGGTCCTCAATATATCTTAAATATATGCTTACGTTGCCGAAAATGGGTGTTTTTGTCGTATTTTTTTTATAGTTTATATACATGATGCAGAATGTTTTGAAAGGTAAAGGGGTGTACAATACGCTTGACCTAAAATATTACTTAGTAAATTATCGGGTCACGGCTGAGTGTTTCATAGAGGCCAATTGTCGACGAGAAGATTGCGCTCCAGTTCAAGTGACATGCTTTCGCATTTCTAGGCCTCGAACGGGCAAAATACGTTCACATAGACGACCAACCCCAGGGCCATAACATTTTGAAGACGCACATATTTAGTTGAGATCAAGGCAGTATAGAACTGAGTCACCTGTTTGTGCCACTGCAAGATCAATAGAATCACTCATATCTAGAGATGATGGTACATCGCGAAAATATTTTGTGCCAACATACCCTTCAAAACGCTGTAGTTTCTTGCAAAATATATGATTGGGTGATGCACGTCTGACACAACGTAGCTGTCTGCAGACCAATAACAGGCTTCAAATATTACAATATCGGGATTCTTATTGGCTCAGTCAAATATGGTAACAGCTCCAAGTACAAGCTAAGGCCAGTAATATTCTGATAAACTGAACGTATGTTGAAATCCAGAAAATAGTCAAGTTTTCCCGCGATAAACCATCATCTCTACTCATATCTTTATACCTTATCACTACCGTCAAATTGAACAACGCACCGCTTAGAATACACCCACTGCACTTTGCACCGTTAATTATTGGTAGAGACGGAACAAATATGTGCGCTCACTGACCTGTAAACTGTCATGCAAGAATATATGTGTGCTCAAGTAGACAGTAGATGATCTCTGGCTGCTTGCTGACACAGTCTTACCACATGATTAGGCGTGCATGAAGCTGCTTGTTTGTTATTAGTTCAGCATGTTATAGAAGGTGTCAGATGAGTCTAGGGCCAATTGCGAAGGTGATACGAACATACAGCTGTTTGGATTCTAGCTTGTACCGAAATGAAAAGGCGAATATTTCAGGTCTCTGACAATCGTGCTGTAAATGAATATGAGTGCTGTTCTTGTGTACAAAAATTTTTACTGAAGAAATAGTGGCAGCATTGCAACAATAGACTGTTGAGAATTGTCTAAGAAATCGAGCTATATCTAAGAAAGGCATTCGTTTACAAACAGATTAATTTTTATCGTAGTTTAGCCTGAAGAATTCATGTACGTAGTCTTCTCAATGTTTAAGTTAGAAATAAAATATTTTTACTCGTTAGTTTTCATTCAAAGCAGAGTTAATTTAAACTGATCCTCTGGAGAAGTGCATCGCTAACAAATGCCACATTAATGCTAAAAGCGTCGAAGTAAGTCCTTCCTCCCATAAAATTGGCTAAATAACTGAATTTGAAGGAGAACAACTGAATTAAAAATAATGATACATAAAAAAAAAGAATAATGCTAATTTTCATAGGTACAGCTTAACTGATTGTGTATCCAATCTTTTTTTTTTTTCACCGAGGGTTTTACATACTTTGTTTAGCTCGGTAAGAAGCTGAGTTACGGGTCACCGCGAGCCAGTTTTTTTTGGGTAAAATATGCTGTCCTATAATTATGGATAAGATATGAATGTGTGTCATTTTTGGGTTTAAAATTGTATTTAGTTTGTTTACCACCGCATGATTATCATTTCATAACAAAATAACTTGTTAAACTTAATAAATTAAGTTTCTACTGTTTATGCGATAATTATTTTTTAAGCTTAAACGAGAGTAGATATAAAAATTCTGTCTGGCAGTTTTATTTAAATTAGTTTTTGCGGTTATAGCTAATTTTTTCAAAGCAAGACATTGTACGGATTCGACTAAAAGTCAATTAACCGTAATTTCGTTAATTATATAATTAGCTAAACTCATAGTATTTACTGCCTTGAAACAATCAGCCAAAATGGAAAAGATGATTTTAAACCAAACTGCCAGAAAGATTTTTAATACCAGCTCTCGTTTAGGCGTAAAAAATTAATATCGCTAAAAAGCAAAAACTAAAGAGCACGGCTTTAAGTTGCATAAAACCAGGTCACCGACGTACTGTACGTTGGATTGTTTGCTCGGAACGTGACATGTGAAACATTATAAACGTATAACAGAAACAAATACTGACCAGTTACCACTAGGACGTAAACAAGATAGTAATACAGACGTTAAATGACGTGGTGAATTATTTTATACGGCCGAACTTAGCCGCTTTTTGCCTGGCCGAGGCTGTTGACAACAGCTTCGTGTATGTTTGACTCCTGCATGTTACGGCAGGTTTCCTATTAGCCTGCTAGCAGGGCAGCCGCCATACGCTGATTGGCGGAAGGCGTGTCGGTCATGTTGCTGGTCAGCATAGCCATTTTGCTGGTGTGTGTGACTGAATTTGCCGTCCTATCGGCAATTTCACTTCTGTATTCCTGAACATTCTGTGACAAGGCATGGGGCACACAGACTTGCAGTTGGTAGAGACCTAAAAAATTCGCGCTTTCATTTGTGCACAAGCTAGAGTTCCAACAACTGTATGTTTGTGCCATTTTCGCAATTGGCCTTTGACTTATTGGACACCTCCTGGAAGTCTCAGAGTCAATAACAAAAATATAATTAATACAACTTATATCACTCTAACAGTAAGCAGCTAACGATCATCTGCTTCAGTTCTTAAATATTCTTGCAGGCTAGCCTACATGTCCGTGAACCCACGAAATTTTCCGTTCTCTAGCAACTGGCGATGTCGTTGACAAAAGCTGTACGCAAAAAAGCCGTGAGTTCAATTGGCTACTTCAGACTACGGAATGTTCCTTATTGGCTGGACCTCGTACAAAATTGTACGCCAATGGACGACTTGAAGTACACGCCCCCTGACGTCACACCGCACGGGAAATACTATGGGAAACAAAGCTTGTTTACAAACATGCTGATTTGTTAGTTGGTAATTGCAGAAAGCAAAAATGTTGCGCATCCATAGATTTGCACCCGAGGGTAAAACATATTAGTTTAAATTTCATGGTTAAGATACGCAAATACATAAGATTAATGTTTATCTGAAAAATTCATCTCGAGCGATAGGTGTGTAGGTAGTAAGGGCCTAACGTCTCGTTGTAAGCTGTGTTATTCAAGATAGGAACAATGTCTCGGATATCATTTCCATAAGTCGTAAGAGAAAATCGGCCATGGTCATTTTAAAGTACTTAATTACCCCAGCACTCGTCTTCAGCGTTTTCGGGAAACTGAGAAACACTATCGGACCGGAAATCGAACCATGGACCGGAACGGACAGTTTAAGGTGACCACTTAGGTGGGCGTATTTTCCGCCTTTAATAGTGCATGTCATATAATTCAGCGTTAAAAGCATCAGTTCAGAATTGTAGGTTTCTCGAAAATAATTCTTAAGTTATTAGATAAATAATTTAAATTCGTAAGAGAATAGGTTTTACAAGTTTTCGGAACCAATTTTTTTTTTCGAGGAAAGTATTTCTGAATAGTAACAGCTGTCACCCATGTTTCATATTTTTCACTGCGGCGGTAGAGATTATGATTAACAAATGGATAATTCTGGGTAAATGTTTGCTCATAATTAGAGGTGCATCAATTTCGCAAATACATTCCAAATCAGGTTAATCGCCAAAAATGTGTGATTAGCTGGCGGCTGTCACGAAACGCATTTGACTACTGCAAGCCAGTAGTAAATAAGGAAATTATTTATAGAGCTATCGCTTGTAATGTTGTAAGCCAATGAATAATGGACTGTATCCAGAGTGTGTACAGGACTGAGCAATCTAGGCTACAGCCAGATGAATCCACGAAATTGACGTACCTCTACTCATAATGTTAGCAAATAGTTATCAATACTTAGGATTGTTGTTTTTGCAGTTTTTTTCGTATTTACTTTTTTATAACGTGTAGATCTCGATTGGAGATCTTTTCGTTTATGTATCTACCACACACTCCTAAGTGTCGCCCAGGATGACCCCCTCGAGCACGAACCCGAGGCTCTCGCAGTGAACGGAAAATGGGCAGGTTCAGACGTCATCGGCGAGGTGCCGGCTTCCGCGTGGCCACGATTTGAATTATTCATATTCCCCTCCACCCCCTCCCCCTTAAACTCGCACTCCGGCCACGTTCCCATCCGATCGCTGCTACTCAAGGGCTGCAACCTGCCAACTGCCCTCGCGGGAGGAAGATGGCCGCGGAGCGATATGTGTAGGAGAGGGTCGTGGGGAAGCAGTAAAATGGGGGAGATATTTGCATCGAGCTTGTTCTGGTGTGACCTCGTATCACTTTTGCGGCACGCCAAGCCCGTTCACTGTTCAGCCATGTTCTTGACATGACACTCCTGACGGATTGCAATAATAACGACAAAGAAACGCTGTTTGACCTTTTGGTACTTTCAGTCTCAATATATGAAACTAGCAGTAAGCCCGCGGCTTTGCTCGCGTGTGTAACTCATAGCAAGTAATACAATTTGCATTAATTTAAAAACATCTTGGTACACCAGATATGTTATTCAGTCATCAAGTGTAAGAATGACAAAGCTGCTAGTCTAGTTAACTCAGCAGGATACGTAGCTATATAGAGATGAAGTGCCCCACTCATTCATTCACTCATACAAGCACAACCCGAACCGCTGGACCAAGAAACGGGAAATTTTCAACGTAACTTTCTCTCCCAGCGTAGGCACCCACTAAGGAAGGATTTTTCGAAAATAGAAAGTTAAAGAGGTGAAAAGGGGCAAAAAGTGTTTTCGCGAAACTCTCAATAACTCTCTAACCTGGATATATTGTTAATATTTTTACTTCAAAACATTGCCTAAGCAATTGCTAGAGACCACGATTTTTGGTAAAAAGAATCCTGCAACAGTTTGTTTCAATGCCTTACATGCACATCTGCAGGTCTGCTTCTTGATTATTGGTAGAAAGTATTATTGCACAGACGTGGCTCATTTGACTGTGCCAACAGGAACAAGGTTACTGCGACACCACACGTCTGTAATTTGCGAGTAGAACCCTAGACGCTGAGAATTTAAAACAGCCAATCGCTGACCACAAAGGAGAGCTGCAAATGTGCACGTAAGGCATTGAAATAAATTGTTGCAGAATTCTTTTCACCAAAAGTCGTGGGCTCTAGCAATTACATATTTAATAATTTTTCGATTTTTCGAAATTCGGATATTAAGGGAGTGAAAATCCCTTAAATGCGTTTTCAATAAATCCTCTATTTCTCTTAAACCACTCAAGATATCGAGGTCATCTATGCATCAGAATGGTGCTCATGTAAATGTTTTGTGCACAAAACCTTTTCGTGATGTACCACAATCTCTATATTGGATACTAGCTGTCCCGTTGCGGCTTCGCCCGCGTGTACTATAAAAACAGTAATTAACTTTTAATTACGTATTAATATATGGTGTTACTATATTCTCTGTATATCTTTAATTTGTTTGTATATATTTATGTAGGCAAACTCTAAAGAAGAGAGAATGTATCACGTAATTACTTTTAAGGTATTTACATACACTTCATTTTAAAGCAAATATCACCTCGATATCTCAAATGGTTCAGGAGACACAGATGATTAATTGAAAACACTTTTAATTGTTTTACCGGCTTTCAAGGATGAATTTTTAAAAATCCTAAAATTACTTTTATGACATTTACATGAACATCATTCTGATGCAAAACCTCGATATCTTAAGTGGTTTAAGAGAAATAGAGGATTTATTTAAAACAAATTTAACGGCTTTTCACTCCCTTAATTTCCGAATTTGGAATATTAGGAGCTTGCATGTACACCGGGGAGGGGATTTTACAATTGCAGATTATTGAAATCGCGAAATATTCCTTTCCCTATCTACACCTGAATTTATATGCCTTAAAAAATATTTCTTGTGTCAAAAAACGTAGGGACACATGATCAGGGGAAAAAAATTGTATGTTTTCTGAGTTCATGTCAATATCAAAGTTCCTCTTTCATTATTGGCGCATCCACATCTGACTGGGCCAATGATAACTCTGGTTCATAGCTACTGAATATCTGTGATTCTTCGTTAAGGGCGCCGCCTACCTGCGTGTTAGAGGCTCAAAAGCGACGGAGCAGTAAGGTCGACCTTGAAGCGCGCATCAAATGCCGCGTCGCCTCAACGAGCCAAGCGCTGAACTACTGTGCAAGTTTCCCGTCGAACGGTTTTTACTATAGGACACTAAGTGGTGACCATATAATTTTGTTGGTTGAAAGACTGCAACTAAGTTCAGTGCAGGTCGCAATCTGAGTTTCACATACATCCTGTTAGTACATTTTGAAGTACGAAAGTCTCAAAAGGCCGTTTTTAGCCATGTTGTTGGAAACAGTGTGTTTAATTAGCGTGGCGTCTTAACAATGAGGTTCTGACCTTGTCTGAAGTTTGTTTTCTTTTCGTACGTTGGTACAATTGGCATAAGTGGAATATTTTCGTAGAAACAAAACCTGTTTACGAACACGCTGCAACGTGTTTGAAGCGTGGGGTAGGCGGCCGCCTTAAGCAATGACCTTGTGGCGGTCCTTCTCCCCCCCTATACCTCCCTGCGGGGATTCACGTCACAAAATCTTTAGAAGGTGCTAACAGTACAATGAAAACTTGGGGTTTCATTGCTATAGTGTAATTGATCATTTGATACATAAAGCAACACGGTTTTCCCCAATATATTGAAAATTTTGAACCTGCTCCGTCGACGGAATGCACGAATTGTGCAAACAGACCGCTATCAAAACGTTACTCTGAGAGCACAAGGGAATAAAATAAATTACAGCTCAAAACCCAGGAACGGTAACAAAAAGGTGCTAAATTATAAATCCAAACAAAACACATCACTTTAACGGTCCTGGTATCTCGGTCGGTGCATGCAACAAGTTACGACCAATGGTAAACAAAAAGTCAGTTTTGTTAGATTGCGGCTTCGCTAATGATACAATGAATAACTATCATCCCAATCAAACTTCACATATCTCCAGCATACCGCCGACAGCAGAAAGAAAGACGAAAACAAACAGAGCGCAACGGCTGACAAAACAGTAAGTTAGTTCCTATCTATAAAAAAAAAAAAAAAAACTTGTCGCGCGCTGAAAAGCTCGAAAGGCTCCACTTCTGACGTCACAGCAAGGCACCGGCCTCTTCACTGGACACAGAACCAAATACACAATAAGTAGGGCCATGACATTTCCGCGAAAATTATTTTGCCTTAGTTTCAGTGCCTTGCGCGGACACCTGCAGTCCTGCTTCATGGTTAGTTATTGTGTGTTTTAACTCTCACGTGTTTTGAAGTTTTATACACAAATTACATACGTGTGCTGTTACAGTAACCTCATTGTGATTGGCACAGTCAAATGAGAAACGTCACTTCTCAAACGCTACCAATAACAATGAAGCATCGGTGCAGATATGCACGGAAGGCACTGAAACAAAGTGGGGCAAAATTATTTGCCCTAACAATAAGTCACTCCTTCCATCAACACTGCCAACTGTATAAAAACTACAGTCACAAACACTTTTCATCATCACTCTTCTAATGTGGCGAAGACAAACAGTCGCCACAACATATGCATTCTTCTATCATACAATGGGCTGGCCATTAGACTGTTTTGCAAATTACGGTGCCACAACATAATTTTGAGATTCCCCACTATCTCTTGTAATGAGCTGTGTTGGTTCCTTAATTCAGGCTGGCTGTGTCTACTTCTACCTGTTTACAATTCTCTCAGTTTTAGGTACTCTCTCAAAAATCATCGGCGTTGAAAATACTTTGTTATTCGCCTGTTCACGCATCCGAACGGTGTGCACAACACAGCATTGTTAAATGGTTTCGTTGAGACAAACGAAATGTATTGGCACTTGCAAGTAGTGTGTTTGTTTAGTGACAATTGAATACTTTCGTTATTGAAACCCAGATACTATAATGTTCATATTTTGTTGTTCAAAAGGTAATATTTCGTTGGCGCGACTGAGTTGATATTTGTTAATGGAAAGAGTTATGATATGCATAAATTTAAAAAATACTAACTACCGTTTATCGAATCTGTAACAATTATTGTGATTCGAGATGATTCAATAATCTCAGCCAGCACCAAGCATATATGAATTAAACACTCATAGATTTAATGGCATTTACGTTTGTATTGATTTTCCGTTTTACTTTAGTTTTCGATGCATGTATAAATTATTTTAACAATAGTGTATGTTCTTGTGCTAAAATTTTAAAATCATTGTGACTAACAGTTTGTCAATTTTTCATTAATTACAAAATAATAATACTATATTTTTAAATAGAAAGACCTGCAGAGGTAAAATATATATGTGCGCTAAGCAAAACAAATACTATATCCTTTGCTTTAATAGACATTTCACTATAAAAATAACAAAATCACACACCAAAAATAATCGGAAAAAGAAGAAAATTTAAGTTTTATTATGTATAGGTGCAAGACCAGATGTACATTTTTTAAAAAAAATATTCTCTTGGCCGTGACCTATTAGATACCCATGTAAAGAACAAGAGTTTATAATTGTGAAGTGATTATAACACAAAATCTTCACATTAATCTAAGTAACTCGATTACAGAAAACTTGCATGTTTTCTATGTTTTCTAAGGTTCTGAGTTACAGAAAACAGAAATTGAATAATGTCACAGATTAACATGCTGACCGTCAAAATATGACGTCCGTAATGTCAATCGTATTTTTTCATTGTTGGCAATAGCTCGAGTAATACAACTAACATTGTCGTTAATAAAATACAAATTAAGTAAAAATAAATTGTATAAGACCTGATTACATCGTTAAAATTACTGTTTTTTTAATCGCGGAATATGTAGTAACAAACATAGCAAGATCTAGTAAACAAAACTAAGTTTCTGTTTGAACTGTTTTACGGTGCTATTTGGTTAATTCATTTATTGCACTTGAGAGACAATACGTAATGCTATATGGGAATAAAGGCAGAAAATACGAAGAAAGCTGTAATCAGCTGTTTTTGCATATACATCAATCGAAAATGTATTGAATTTTATGTACAGTCATAGCACATGTTCACGGTCAAATAGTCTTAAACTAAGCTGAAAATTTGTTTGGTATACAACCTAGTTTTCCAATAACCAAAAATAAACTGCAAACATTTGAGTATATTACGGTAGTAAAATAGCTACCGTAAACCAGGAGTCCTTCCGTGACCACATGCGGGGACAATATTCCAAACAAACGGTTTAATATTATATCTGGAAAGAAATAAGTAATTATATTTGTGTACTGAACACCGTAGATTGACTTCATCTACATAAATTTTGCAATTTCTTACCAAACGGCCCAAGAAAAGAAAATTTTCAGTGACAGATAGTCACCCGTTGCTGTCAAGAAATAACATCCTATATTGCTGCAGATTAAATGGAATAAAATAAACTGAGCAAAAGTTCTATAGTGTAATATAAATGTCCAGGAGTAGACAGACTTATCTCTCACGTGAAGTGTACCTAATAAACAGTATAAATGCTAACCCAATTGATAAATTGCAGCCTGAATTGACAGTTTTATAAACGTGCAAGGTGCTAGTTTATTTTTATCAGTAGTAATAATTTTTGACCTCACAAACGTAATTATTAAAATTTTTTAATTGTGAGTGAAATAATGTTTGTCAGCCAGCATCAATGTATTTTTACCCCACATAATTGGTGTTCCAGTGTTACTTATTTGTGATTACAAGTTTACCCAGAAAATGTTGGCGTGCGATACATTTTTCTTGCGTACTTTGTGAATTCAATACCAGCGGGGAAACACCGCCACAAAAATTCACTACTTAAATATCTCGCATTATGATGTTTGCAGTATGTTTGACCTAACCTGTAGCAAAGCTGATAGAGACGCCATCGTGCTCTCTTATAGGACTTGGGATTTAAATCCCTGATAATATACAAATTACTCTATTAACTCCCTTTTCCATTTTCATTAGTTTACGCCCACATTGAAGCACTTGAATCAGTCCATATACATTTAAGTCTTAAGTGCATTAGCTAGAGATTTGGATTTAGGCTTCCTCTTCTGCTCCCAGAACTATCTCATTCTGTCCGATCTGGCTTCCCTTTCTTCGTCAATTATGGTGTACTTTTAATTTTCAAATGTTTTAGTTTAAATCTCGTGTTTCTGTTTCTCAGGATCCTCTTCTCTTCTTTATCTTCAATTGGTTTAATTGTTAATCTTAGTTCTTCTAAATCATATTGGACTACTTTGAACCATTTGGTCTTGTTTTTATTTTTCCAAAATAGTTGAATAGTTGTTTTAGTAGCCTGTTTTCTGATAATCTTGATATGCTGCAGAAAATTGCGCCCCTCCTGTTCCGCATTGTCTCTATAAGATTCACTATTTCATTAGGCAGTAATCGCCATTGTCCATCTGCTGGGTGTTTTTTTTTGTTTATGATTGTTCTGATGATTCTTCTGTCTGTTTTCTGTAGTTTATCTGTTGTTGATTTGGTGTTTAACTCGAACAATGTTTCACTGGCATAAGTTGCTTCAAGTTTAACAACGGAGTGGTAGTGTTTGAATTTGGCATTTATTAAGAGAGATATCTTCTTGTAGGTTAGCCAAGTGAATCGTTGGGCTTCTTTCAATTTCGTTTTTCCGTTGACTCTTTCCCGTTTGAGTTCCACGTTATAATCTTCCCAAGATACTTGAACTTATTTACAATCTTAATTTGTTTGTTGTTGTTTAGGATGATGTTTGGTGCTTCAACCTTGCAAGTTGACATCATTTCAGTCTTTTCCACAAAATTTGTGATCCGACTTTTGCTGCTATTTTTTCGAGTTCTTCAGATCAAAATTTAGCCACTTCAACACTATTTGCGAGCAGCGCAAGGTCATCTGCGAATGCCAGTCAATAGAGTTTGATATTTTTGCCAATATTAATGTTTGGTTGGCACTTTTTATTCCACTCCCGCATGACTTTCTCCAATGTGCAGTTAAATAGTAATGGTGGAGACCATTAAATGAATCAGAACAAAACGGAACCGTTGAAAAACAGCTAGCAAATAAAACTATTTTCCTCTGCAAGGCTTGATGTTTGACAATTAGTGTACGATAAATATTATGGGTGAAAAATGACATTGTTTCTGATATAAAAACCTATAAATTAGAGTGTCAGATTTTTAACGCTGATTTTTACGTTCACTCCCCCACCCCCCCCCCAAAAAAAAACAGCTAATGGATATTTTCAAACAGTAATTTGCACGCTGAAGGTTTGTTTGCGTCAGAAATCCGTTTATATCTGAATATACGGATCTGGGAATCGCTGTTGAGATCAAACACGACGTTATCCACGTGCGCTCGACATTACGCGTATCAGCTCTGCAGGAGTACCGGTGTTTAAACGGACGTAGAGAAGGGGGTGAGTTATTGCGCTCGCGTAAGAGACTAATACGACAGCAGGAGTGGAGGAAAAAGGAGGGGGAGGGGGAATGTACAATTTACCGTTCAATCATCAGAAACGCTTCAGCGGGTGTCCCCGCGTGCAGAGTCCCAGTACGCGGCTTGGCCGGACTAACGTTTGAAACGAGAGAAGTGAAAGGGCGATAGCTGGCGAATGCTCTGGGATTGCGAGCACTGCTCTCGAACACTAGTTAATAATACACAGTGCTACCGCAGGTTATTTACAGACCCGTCAAGAGTTGGGGTAGGGGGGTTGGTTGTGGGTGGGAAGTGGGTTGATAGCGGTGGTGGTATAGGGGTGGGAGACCATGTTTCCATGGCGAATTGAAGTCCTGCACAGCTCATGTTACTTGCATAGGAAAGTTATGCATTTTTAAAAAAACAAGCGAGGGACCTCGGCCCCGACAACATCCCCCTCGTGAAAACATCGACCTGCCCCCCCCCCCACTCCCTAAGTGGAACGGTGTACAGACGTGACTGTTTGACTTTGCCCTTCGTCCTCGTGTTTTATTTTTGCTTGCGGTGTGCTTACCTAACGCAACGCCCAGGCGCACGGGACCGAGTTTTTCTCCGCTACGGGCACTCTGCGTTGTTGGTTTTCCACTGCAGCAGTCCATGTTAAATAAAAAGAACACCAGCAAAGCAAACTCATGCTATATCTGTTATCTATATTTAACGTAGAAGCGACTTTACTTGATTTCAAGAACCAAAATTATTCGGGAGTTTCCACATACCTTGGTTTTCAGGAAATAATGAACGTAATTTTTTTTTTTTTTTTTTTTAGTTTGTTGCTTTCTCTGCTGAAGAACGTTTAATTTGCTATACTGTCAATTCTCAGAGTTTCGTGGGAAAAAAATATTTTATGGTAGCTACAAAATATTGGTATTTACCCTGCCAAATATTTTTGTGTTTTCCACAAAATAATTCTGTTGTTACTACAAAAAATAGTGTAGACACAAATGGTTTATTGTTAACCACAAAATAAATTGGCAGGGAGAACGTCCTATAAAATCATTCTTTCAATGTGAAGAAGCATCACTGGATGCACGGTAATTTCTGGGATCTGCCATTAGTATAGACTATTCTCAGTTACATACACGTTCCGGCAAGTAAGTTACCCATTGGTTTCTAACCGTAGAAGCGGATAGTACGTGATTATTGCAAGAATTATTTCCTTACTAAAAATACACGAAAATGTTTGCGTTGTTTGGCGACAAGCTGTAACCCACGGTTCTATACACAAATGAACAGTCTTCGTGTCCTTGGCTTCCCGCATTGCAGGATGGGTTAGACATGTTGGTATATTTAGAAAAGGTTTTGTGCCAACATACCCTTTTAAAACTTGTAGTTTCTTGCAATATATGTGATTCGGTGATATACTTCTGACACAACGTAGCTATCTGCAGACCAATAACAGACATCAAATATTACAATATCGGTAGGAACCCTTGTTTTTCGCGAAAAGAATTTTGCAACATTTTGTTTTAGTGCCTTACGTGCACGTCTTCAGTTCTGCTTCGTGGTCAGAGATGATTGGACATTTTAACTCTCACGAGCCTTGGGATTATGCCTACAAATTACAGACGTGTGTTGTTATAGGAACATTATTGTAATTGGCTCAGTCTAATGAGATACTGCTCTTCACATAGACACGCTGCCAATAACCACGAAGCAGAATTGTAGAAGTTAAGGCACTGAAACGAAGTGGGGCAAAATTCTTTTCGCGAAAAAACAGGTGCCCCTAAATATCGGGATTCTCATTGTCTCAGTCAATAGAGTAATAGCTCCAAGTACAAGATAAAGCTAATAATGTTCTGGTAAGCTGAATGTGTGTTGAAATCCAGAAAACAGTCAAGTTTTCACGCGTTATAACATCACCTCTACGAATAGTGAACAATTTTACAGTTAGTAGACCTTGAATCATTGGTTGACAAAGTTCTTCAGGCGTACCACACAATCTGTCGGCTAACAGCAGTGGTCAATCTAGTACACAGCATCTTGGATTCCAACCTGATGACAGATGGTAACGCGATGTGTGCTGTGCTAGTCCCTGCTTGTTGATTACAGACTAGTAGTCGTCAACGGTGTGTCAAAACAGCTGTCGTCCTTTCACAGAATACATTTGTGAAGTACTCCTTCATCTAAGCACACTATATTGTTGGTTTCACTTGTAAATTCGATTTTCGTTACATAGAATAAACAAATATTAATCTTATTCAGTTTTCTGACAAAGAAATGCATTCGATGAAATATGATTCGGTGGCCAGGGCAAAAAGTCTTGTCGATATTGACTTCATTCGAGATGAAAAAAAGATGGTTACGACATAGGAAGTTCGCCCATAAAGTGAGCACTTTCGAAGAATAATAATTTAAAAACAATAGTTATGTTGACCTCAGAAGTTATTTTTTGAGTACTGCACAATATATACACGTTGACTACCGTTTAGAGTGGCTTGTTTATACTAAAACGTGGCAGCAAAGTATAAAATATCTGAAAGTGAAGAAAGTAACAATACAGTAAAAAATGTGTACTTTTACAAAAAGGTATTTTTGTAACACTACAAAAATGTTTTTGTAAATTTACAAAAAAACGTGTACGTTTACAATTTTTTGAACATTTACAAAAATTTCACCGAACCTACTAATATATTTTGCATATTTACAGCTAATATCTGGTTAATTTTACAATTGCTTGTAGTGTTACAAAAACAATTTTTGGGAACTAGTTTCCAAATTTTTTTTTGGTAAAAGTACGAAATGTTTTGTAAAATGTGACAGGTCTCCTAGGTTTATTTTATTTCAAATCTAAAATTTGTTCGTTAACATGTATTTTACTAGTTCTCAAAGGTGTTTACGATATCTGTAACCACTTTAAAAGGTTTGTGACATCTTACTTTTATACCTCGGAAAAGTACACTTTATTTTGCTGTGTAGGGTTGCAAAAATGATCGTTCAGTTCCGAATTACTAACGCACATAAAACTGGGAGGAAATAGGTCAGGATCTCTACTTAGAAAACATACCAAGTTTAGCTTGGAGTGATAATAGAGAAAACCATTGAAAACCGACTTTAGTACCACTGGAGAACCGACTTTAGCGCTTCTGGACTGAAACTCCTACCTGGACCATCTTGGACGTGAATCAGTATTTAACCACTACCTCATCTTAATCGGGTTAATGCATCAGACAGTCTCAAAGTGCGAAATCAGAGCTATTTGAAAAGGAACGGAGGGGAGACGGGGACGCTTGAAGTAAATATTTTGCATCAGCGTCTGAAACACTGCTGCGAGATGTTTAAAGTTCTGAAATGTGAATCAATACAAAATATAGAAAGTCTGCAGTGTCAATGCACATTCGACCGAGAGCCATAAGTAGGCCTACTGGTATAATATTTCCTACATTTTGAGCATTTTAACATTTGCAAGTGTGAATTTGTGTCGTGGTCGGGTGGAAAACGGCACGTATCCCGTAGCCTTCGCTTTAAATAGGCCCCTGCAACCTCATATTATTCTCAGAACAAGGTGAATATTTTGGCGAAAATATTTTTGCACAATTTCGTATCAGTGATTCGTGTACACAAACCTGTAGCTCTGCTTCATGGCCAGTGGTTGGATGTTTTAACTCTCACTCGTCTTGGTGTTCTACTGGCCAATCAGAGACTTACGATGTCAAAGTAACCTTATTCTGATTGGTGAATTGAAGTAAGAGACGTATCAGAACAAAGACGCACTGCCAAACCAAGAAACATTGCTATAGAGGTGAACGCAAAGCATTTAAACACGATCACGAAGAATTTTTTTCTCGATAATCTTGCGTGTCTCTTATTATACCTAATTGAAGATCTGGCGTGAAGCGAAGTAAGATGTGAATGGTAAAAAGTCTACACACCTTCTGAGCAGTCTGTCAGAAGAATGTACCACTATAAGTTACCAATCCAACCGCAAGAGGACCAATTATTAAGGAGAGTAGGCCAACTAAAATATTCTCATTGAACGAGACATCTCAGTAACCAGAAGTCTTTAATTCGATTTTTCCACGCAGACACGCTTTGAAAGAACATCTTCGTGCCAGAGAACATCAAAGGACACAGTAATGAGGAAATCAAACGTTTAATGTTCAAACTTCCTTGTGTAATGACAACTGAACATCATTTATCAACCAGTGACGCATCGCACTATAGCCCAAACAGGTAGGCAATCTTTTAACAGTCCAGAATAGCAAATCAAACGCTGTGCTGATTTTCTAGAGGGTCGCTCAGATTGTGTTTAACCAAGGAATACTAAATCAAAGGGATAACAGATATTTAGTTTCTTTTTCAGTTCCCTACTCTGTAACCTCACTACCGTGTGAATTTTACTTTTACCAGTTATTATGTCCTTTTCTGCACCTACTCGCACGGCATTAGGAATAAAGTATCGTAATGTGGGTTTACTTTGCACCAGCATGGGTAACTTTGCACCACCAAACATATTTTTTTCTAGGTCACCTGGTGAAATAACGGCACATCACAACTGGGTATTTAAAAAATTACAATTTAATACCATCGAATACAAACACTTTTCTTTCAACAATCAGCATAGAAATTATATTTTTTTCGTGGTGCAAAGTATACCCAGTTTACTGTACCCGCTTGCTTAGAGTAAAGATAGGTATCTAAAACATTTTTATTCAAAGCAAGAAATTTGACGGTTTCGAATAAAAAGGCAATTATGTAGAATTTCTTTAAGTACATAATTAGCTAAAACCATAGTATTTACTGCCTTGAAAACATCAGCCAACATGTATATACATAGGGAGAGAGGGGGGAGAGCGAGAGAGGGGGGGAGAGCGAGAGAGGGAGGGAGAGTGTGTGTGTGTTGTGTATCTTATAAACATATTCGCAGATTTTCAGCGTTTAATATGAAACGGGGGAGCAGTGGTAAAACACTCGCCTCGCATTCGGGAAGAACCGGGTTCGATCCCCGGCTCCGGCCATCCTGATTTCGGTTTATCTGGATTTTCCGAAATCACTCCAAGCGGATGTTGGGATGATTCCTTTAAACAAGCCTGGCCGACTCCTTCCCCCTTTTCCCCCACGTACCCCTACTACGGCCTAATGCTGTTCGTGGGCACGTAAAACAAAAATTAATAAATAAATTAAAACATCATTAAAATGATATATTTCACTACAATCTTCGTATCTAAAACGTCGAAAATCTGTCATTTATTTGATAGCCACCATAACGCAAATTTCTGGTCTGTAAAAATAGAAAAATACTGGCAAATACAATTTTCGGCAGTGACGGCACGGTATTTTTGTAACCAACCATTTGGCACGCCCACGTCGAATTAGCGTTAGCAGAAATAATAATAAAAAAACAGCTTGCGGGAAGTCACAGGAGGGAAAAAAACGGTAAAATGGAGACCGGGTGCGTGTGCCAAATGGACGGTCAAACACTCTGACAGACGCTCGCGCACGACGCGGGCGTATAATCGGGTTCTGTGTGGCCGCCATCAGGATTTCAAAGTTAGCCTAATGGGCCGGTAACTCGACTCCGCCCACCCCCCTTCATTTCCCTCCTCCAAACCCTGACCCGATCCCTAATTACCATGAAAAATTGAAGCGGGAGGAGGGGGGGGGCAGGTCGCCTGTAAGAACAGCCGTGTAAAGTATGTAATGGGGCGGAGGGAGGCTATCAGGTTCCCAAAGTACTGTCGGTCATAACCGTCCAGCCCTGAACGTAATGGGCTGTGTATTCCAGGGCGAGCATCAAACATTCATGTTCCGAGGCAAAGGTAATAGGCGCGCGAGCTCTCGGCCTGGTAGCCGGTCTACGGCGGGAGTGGGCGTAATTTCGCGTAGCAGCTCCCGCCTAAACAATGCACAAAAAATCGATGGCGTTCCTTTGAGGACTCTACGATATTCGGCTCGCTCTCTGCAGGCGGCGTTATTTTACTCTCCGTTCGGTTTTCGTGATTTCCGCTCGTCGTGGTTTCCTGCAGTCTCTCGAGGAGAAAAATTGTGTGGTTCTTCATTACGGACCCAAGGCTGATTCCCTTCCCCGTTGGTGACTAAACCTTGCTGTTAACAAAACGTTAGACTGTCTTCTGACGTTGGCGTACCTACCGAACGTAGTAGCACTTACCTACTCTCTTCTATGTGAACCAGAGAAGAAGAAAACATATCTCATAACTGGAGACCTGTAAATTTAGCAATATTTTCTGATTGCTGACAAAACTGCAAGCTAACGTTTTCCAGTAAGCTTACCGCGGGTAATTATTTTGAACGACGATTAATGTTTCTGCGATAGAGTGATCCATCGGCAGCCTGTAAAGCAGTCATATATATATATATATATATATATATATATATATATATATATATGATGTCACAAGAAACTGTCGGCTAATGACATCACAGGTAATGTTAACGATGTTTTGGCCAATGTTGTCTACTCTGTTTAAAAAAATAATAAACAGTTGCGGTAGATAAATAAATGCTGAAAACTCCATTCGAAATCTGCACTCTTTTGAAAGTCAGTATGGAAAAAACTACAAAACAACAATCCTAGACGATATTTACAAACTTCATGAGAAAACCTTTACCAAGAAGAATTTATTTGTCAGGCGTGAGGCCTTGCACCGAAATCAAATTTACTGGATTTCAACGACAGAGATTGTGCTTCAGAAGTACGTTATTTCTGAAAAATTCTTTTCTCAGAAAGTTAACGACAGCTATTGCGTAGGATTACTGTTTTTTTTTTTAATTTTTGAAATTGGCTTCGAGAAACCTATATTTTAAAGAATTACTTTAGCGCTGAATTAAGTAGCATGGCTCTCTTAAAGAATCTACTAACCTAGACAGTTACAGTGGGATGATACTTAGTCTTTCACGAAGCCACACAAGAAGTAACACGGCGTCGTGTCTGGTGGTTGTTGAGGCCATCTCAGCCGTGCCTCATCGTCACGAATGTGCTACCCAGCAGCCACCACTGCGGAATATGGCTGTTGAGGTATCATGAAACTTCATAATGGTAGCGGGACAGAGCACCGTCTTGTTGCAAGATGAAATCGTACGAATCTTATTCAAGCTGGATTGTCATACCAGACGAGTCGTAGCATATTTAATTGGACCGTATACATCGTAGTATTCCGCACCAACACGATCCAGTCAACACACCGAGCGCTGTAAGTAATATTGATGGCCCAGTTCAGATTGGCAACAACACAAAGATGACTTTGATCAATTATTTTGTACTAAGCGTGAAGAGCTGCCATATCCGTCAACTGTCAATTATATACTTTTATAACCAAACATATAATTACATTTATACATTGAGACAAATATTATATCGCGTAATATCCAGCAAGGAAATTTAAACTTCGAAATTACAATTCTAGGAACTTTGACTTGTTACAGTATTGAACTAGTCCATCGATATGAGACTTGTAGTACATTAACGGCGCGTTGTCGGGCCTATGTTCAGATAACGTGTTTTGCTTCTCTAGATGTGAGGTATGATCTCCCAAAATGCTGACATGAAATTTTGCAATATCTTGTTTACACTGTGTTAATTCCCAACGTTCCTGTATTTACATTCAAAAGTAACGGGAAAATATATCGGCTAAAAGGGAAAAAAATATCAGTTCTTCAGATGTGCTCACTTTACTGCAAGTATCCAACGGGGTCAACTATCCAGACAAGCCCTGTATAAGCTGACTGGCAACTTCCACACCTATGTGTAGAGATGACGGTTATTCACGGGAAAACTTAAGAGGGCGTGGTACATAATTCAACGCTAAAAGCATTAATCTATAACTGTAGGTTTCTTGAAGCCAATTAGCGAAAATTAAACAATAGCAATCCTAGACAATAGTTTTAGCCAACGTTTCAAACAAAATTGTTACCAGTGTTTCGAACTTCTGAGGCACGATCTCTGACGCCGGAACCTCGTGCATTTAACTGCGGCGCAATAGATCACGCGTAACAAATTAGTAATTCTGGATAAATATTTAATCATAAAGTTAGCAAATACCATTATCTAGAACTGTCACTGAGTATTTTATCCATATTGGCTTCGACAAAAGCGTAGAAATCAATTGATTTTCTCAGCGTATGTTTATCTCCCACACACTCTTAACTGTTTGCTGGATTTCAAAACACGTTCAGCTTACCAGATGACCACTGGCGTTAGCTTTTGTACTTGACGCTGTTACTCTATTTGACTGAGCCAATAAGAATCCAGATATTGAAATATTTGATGCCTGTTGTTGGTCTGCAGCCAGCTACGTTGTGTCATAAGTGTACCACCGAATCATGTATGTTGCAAGAAACTACAGCGCTTTCAAGGATATGTTGGTACAAAATGTTTTCGCGATACACGATTACCTTTACCTATGTGTATTCCGTGTGAGCCGGGAAAGAATGGTGGCGCTATGCTAGCGCAGGCTCTTAGCACGGGCAGATGATAGAGAGGGTAGCGCGCGCTGCCAGGTCGCCGAAGGAAGATGTAAATCAAATGACGCCCGAAGGCTCCCCCTCCGCTCCTGCCCCAATAGACCCAGTTACGTGACAATTGGGGCAATTCTTGGCTGCCACAGGCTGGCAGGAAGGCCTTAAACGAGCTCTAACAGACAGCGCATCGGTGGCCTAGGGGAGGGCTGTAAGCCCTGCTGCACGCTCCCTGCGGCCTTCCTCGACATTAATATCCCCCCTCCCCCCAGTCATATATCTAACACAGCCTCGAGCAGCGATACCAACGCAGCAACGCACATTCAAAGCTGCCAACGTAACTTACAGCCAGCAGACTTGCCGATACTACATGGCACTAAGAGCTCTTTCTACAAGGCTTGCAGCCGCAGAGTTAACATATGGTATTTATGTAAAACAAATTAATGAATTTTAGGAATAACTCTTACAAGCTAAACGTATTCATCTGGAGATTTCGTGAGGAATAATACGATAGAAAGGGATACCAATTTTTAAAGTTCAAATTAAATTAAATTTTACTTAAGAGGACCGCTTGGTGAAGGGTCGACTTGTCTGTGTGAGATGAAAATCGACGAGGAACTACGAATGACTAGAGATGACGGTTTATCGCGGGAAAACTTGACTGATTGTTGGGTTTCAACACACGTTCAGCTTATGAAAACATTACTGGCTTTTGTTTGTACGCATAGCTGTTGCCGTATTTGACTGAGCCAATAAAAATCCCGCTATTGTAATATTTGATACCTATTATTGGTTTTCAGACAGCTACGTTTTGTCAGACGTCTATAACCCAATCATATATGGCACAAGAAGCTACAGTGTTTTCAAGGGCATGTTGGCACAAATAATTTTCGCGATGTACCATCATCTCTACGAGTGACTAGAAACTAGAAAAATTCGCGGGTTCACTGACCAGTAGACTAGCCTGCAAGAAGATTTTTGAACTAAAGAAGACAACAGATACTCATTAGCAGCTTGCTGTTAAAGTAATATAGGTCAGAATTAGTTACATTTTCATTATTCACGCAGAGTCTTCCAGGAAGTGTCAAATTAGTCAGATGTCAATTGCGAACATTATATAAACTTACAGTTGTTAGAAATATAGCTTGTGTCCAAATGAAGACAAGAATTTTTCAGGTCCCTGCGAATGCCATATGTTGTGTTTCTGTATGTGAAAAACAAAAGCTTAGGAGTGCCACCGGCATGCATGTGTAATACACAGGGACCCTTGATTTTCTTAAAAGATTTCAGCACCAATGTGTTTTAATGACTTACATGAACCGCTATAGCTGTGCTTCATTGTTATTAGCAGAGTGTCTTTGTTGAAAGACGTTTCTCATTTGACTGGTAGTAATAAGATTACTGCAATAACACACACGCATGTGACTTGCAGCAACACGTTAAGGCCTCCGCCTACCTTGTTGTTGAACTGTGCTACAGCAGGCTATAAATACGCATTTATTTTTAAAAAAAACCTCTATATGTGTGTACAATGAACCCAATTACGGCAAGAAACACGTTTCATTGAAGAGTTACAAAGTACTTTCAAATATCAAAAACATTGGAATTACTATTTCCAATGCACCCCTCCCCCCTACAATATGATTAAAAACGTTTTTTTTTTTTTTTCGCACAGCTATAACACAAAAAATTTACTGCTGAATTCAATACGAACTTACTTGCGGGGCTTACAGAGTACAGCAGTAAAATTACAGGGTCACCGCTTAAAGACTCGTAGTTCCAGCGATCCGACGCAAAATCTGCAAGCCAGTTTAGCGTCTTCTGGATAGGGGCGATGGAACACTGCTGCGCGCGTCAAGAGTGGCTCTTACTTCTTCTTATTTTGCTTCTAACGCGGAAAACAGAGCCGGGCAGGCCTCGTCCATAAGACAAGTGAGAGTTGAAAACATCCATGAAGTAGAGATGCAGATGTGCACATGAGACACTGAAACAAACTAGTACAAAAATATTTTCACCAATAATTGAGATCCCTAATATTGCAGCACAGTCGCTGTGCGCAATACACACAACTGGCGTGGATATGTGTAAATGTATCTATACGTCACTTCATTCTGTGAACGTAAATTCTGGTCGGCGGGTATAAAGTCAATCGTATGTTTTTGAGTTATTCGAATACGGTCGGTATTTTCCGGATACGGCATTCTGGAAAAGCGGTTTTTAACAATTTTTAAGGATAACAAACTGAAGGGTTTTGTTAGACATAAGCCATTGCTTGAGAATATTATTTATGTATATATATATATATATATATATATATATATATATATATATATATATATATATATATACATACATACACACATGCATACAAATGGAATTTGGAATTTCGGCAGTTTATCTTGAGATAGATATAAACTGTATAGTAATAGATTATTCTGGTAAGTTCGAATATGTGAGAATTCGGTATGAACCGTCGTTGTAACCGCTCGAATCGTCCGCTGAAGCACACTTCTTGCGTAAAGCCGTTACGCCAACCATCATTTACCCATCGGCAAAAGAAGAGAATAGGATAGCAAAATATATCCACTCTCTGACGCTGATGCCGAGATACGGCTTCCTAAAGACGAGGGGGGGGGGGGGCGGAAATAAAAATCCATTACGCGTTTTTCGAGAGCCTAGAAGCGAGAATGAAAACTCAACAAACCCCCTCCTCCCCTCTTCTTCCCCAGACACTTCCACCACTCAACGCGGGCTCTGCATCGGGGTTCGTGATACGTGTAACGAACCACCCTCCCCAACAGCCCCTACACCCCTTTACCCCCTCCCCTTAAGTCGTAGTGTGCAAATCGCTAACGTCGCTCCGCGTGGCATATACACCGCACATCGCTTCCTCAATCCTCCGTGAAATTAGCTGAGGACTGCAGAGCCCGATATCGGCTGCAGCTCTCCCTTCACGGACTATGGCTCGTACGTCACGCTGTCACCGTCATTGTCACTGTCACTGTCCTCCCCGCGTGACACAGTGACAGGCCCGGAGGCCGCCTAGCCCCCCCCCCCCCCCTCTACCACGGTCACTCACAGGCGAGTGAAGTCAGCGAGGGCACATACGTGAAATATTAAAACCCTCCCTATGCGAAGCACAGTTAATTGAAATTCCCGCTACTAGACGGTCCTAGCTGCACGCTGACGTAAAACAAATTACAGATTTTTTTATTTTATTATTTTTTTCGTGTATAACCCTTGAGGTGAGATGGCATTTCGTTTTCTGACGAGCCTACACCTCTGAGATTATTATAATCGCCCGTCGCTTTGAACTGCCTCCGAATATTGAGACGTAACATTACGTTCCTTGTTGTGAATCAAGTAAATACGTACCTGGAATGATAGCGAAGACCAAGAATTTAATGTACAATATTTTTCTCGGAGGCAACCACAAAACTGGTTTATTCGTACATTACGTAAACAGCACAAACTTTATTACTCACAATACATAAAGAAATTACCAATGCACACTGTAAAAAATTAAGTTAAAATTAAATTAAATACAAAATTAACTAAATAACACTTGCATATAAATTAAAATTACATGCTAAATAAAAGATAAAACCTCATATATAATGTAATATTTTGTAACGTGAAGAGAATAACCTAACTTTACGTAGCAATGCAAATAAAAATAGTTCAGAACCCACAACATTTTTTTACGAAGCACGTGTCATAGCCAAAATCATTCAGTGATTACAAACAAGACACGAAACCATGAATATATTAACATTAAAAAAAATACACATATAACACTAATGTATATGTAGGCCTACACTCGGCAACACAAAGAATGTCGCCTCTCTACAGGCCACAATCCTGTCTAAGTCCTACTTCGGGTATCTTCGGCAGCGTACAGAGACACATATTAAATTGGCATCAGCCCATATCGCGCTCCTCACGGCAATCTCGCACCATTCTTGAGACGCAGGTTTAAATCCAGTTGATGGAATAAAGTTTTTACTTTTTACAGAAACAATCTCTTAAAAATTACAGAGTGTGAGTGAGATTTATTTTCCTCACCTGATCGCTCTTTACACGCGAATACAATGCACGTTATATTCAAAGCGAAATAAATATATATCAAGCATATAATTTGCAATTATCAAGAATCCTAAATATAGAGTCATGTTTATTCCTACTACTACATTAAAAGCTGAGTATGAATTGTTATTAGTATACGAATATTATGATATATCAGTATGTCATTCAGTTAAGACCAAATTATTAACAGAATATTGCTTTGAAATAAAGAAACAAAATAACTGTAGCTGCAAATCGTTATAGTATGTTTGCAACTATGTAATTAATTGTCATAAAACTTTAAAAATTTTGCATTGTTTACACTGACAATGTAATCGTTGTAACATATAAAGTGCGGAGAGTAGTATACGTAACTTCACCTCTCTCACACATACACCAGACATGAGCTTATTGGGCTCGCAATACTATAACGAGAAATGTCAGTCCTTGCCCAGTCTACAAAATTATAATATTTCTAAGAAACAAAGTAGTACATGGAAGTTTACTTTCAGGAACTTTATATTGTTTAAATTTC
>PNEQ01114704.1:32685-60185 GCA_003012365.1 Medauroidea extradentata | reverse complement strand
ATAGGGTATAGGTGGGACAGACGCACATGGCAGCAAACGCACAGGTCGTAAAATTTGTGGTACGTTTTAGTAGTGAGAGTTGATAATACATATCTGACTATCCTGAAAGTATCGTTCAAGTTTGAATGTTCCACGTATTTACACAGAAACTATTCATTTAGAAGGAAAACTACACCACAGCATTTATCTTGACCGTACGTAAGAACATTATATGTAATTTACACGTATATGGACATGGCGCGGTCCCGTATTGTTTGCCGCATCTTTTGCGTACCAGAGTGAATTGTTCTGCTATCTGTTGGGATTTGAGAGAACTACGTATCCAATGACACGTGTTGGGGGTAAATTGACGTAACTGTGAAGAGCAAAAGAATACATTTGCGGGGCAAACATACATATTTGTGGGCGCAAACGGAGCCAGATAAACACATTTTGTAGAATATTACAAAATGGATTTCCGATTGAAGAACAAAGTGTGATATACGAACTCATTAAACCATGATCCTAGGTCCAATAATGTTTGGTACATCGTACTAACTCCAATTTTTCAATAATAACGGTTGCCACACTGTTATTGCAATAAGTTGTTAACTATGACCTAAAAGTTAGCTTTGATGACAGTATATTCTGCATTGCATATAATTAACAAGAAAATCACCGGTAATGCTACTTTCTATGACCCACAGTTTTAGTTCAATACACACCCGAAGTTGTAGCAAGACAGTGCCACGGCGGGTCGGCAAATCTTTCTGTTCTAGAAAGAGAACAAGAATTGGCTGCAATACGACTTCACACGTTAAATAGGTATTGTTAGGTGTAAAAAGGTAGTAAACCATTGTTTTCTATATCGTTTAAATGTTTTATTTTGGAAGTGGCTGGCCCCGAGCGATACAACTGTGGCAGAAAGGCGAGGCTGAGCATGAGGTAGATGGCCATTGCGCTCAGCGTGGATGGGAGCACTAGGATTGCCAGAGCATAAACGAAGTAGTCTCATAGAAGGAAGAAAAAAATTCCGTACAAGGCAACAAAATTCTCGTACCACATATTTGATTGCCTTTTCTTCGCGCACCTGCGTTCCACGAATACCTTACAGGCCCGGCCGTTAAAAGTTCCCTGGTCTCGAAATTCTCGTGTGACAGCAATTTTATATCGTACATAAAGTAAAAACACCCTAAATCCTTGTTCAAATACAAGGATTCTCGTACGTACGGCAATACTGGTAGCACACCCAGTCCTGAACCTGGGGAGCTTACAGGAAACTTTCATCTCCCCGGCTCGGAATCGAACCCTTGGCATTCACATGCCGCTGTATGCGACAGTAGCGAAACCAAATTCGTAATTTTAGTTGTTGTACTTGTCATTCCTATATCACTGAAACACCGGGTGTACTCCAACAAATTATAATAAAAATAAGAATAAGGTAGATATGTACAGAACATTTGCAACGAGAATAAAAATAATTCTGCAGAGAAAGGCTTGCGATTGTACATGGTCTATGTAGCAATTGTCAGTGAGGCAGTCAAGTTCTACCGGTTATAGAACATAAAAATAAAATTTATTATTGTGGTTTCATACCCGTCCTTACATATCGCCCTTGTCATAAGCTGGTTTACAATAGAAGTAAGAGTATTTGCTTCTTGGTAAAATATGATCATGTAATTTTTATCAATCCCATCTGGTTTTCATTATCACTTTCTCGTGTGCACATGTTAGATATACGTGAGATGGACTGTACTATCTCGGGAATAAGCGGCATAAGTAGTGCCATTTTAGCCACTCGGAGAACGGGTCGGGTTACCTGGAAATTCGTTCTAAAGGACAATGTATTAAGTGCGCGGTCTACCACAATTTTCATCGTCATTATTTTTTTTTTTTTTTATTTGTACCACCTATTTTTTCCTTACTTTAGACATAAAATGTGACTAAATTTGGCTCTTATGAAATTTTTTTATCTCTCGTAGTTTTCGCTTAATGGCTTGTTAAAGTCATATTTTGCATGTTTCCGTTTTAACGACCACACTAAAACCAACTGATATACCAGACTGAAAAAAATCACAGTGGATAAAGACATTGCAGGCTACAGTGTCATGCTCATAACATTAAAGAATAAAAATTATTTGAATTTTAAAAAATGCTGAAACTAAATATAAAAATTTTTAAAAATTCAATAATTTCTTAAAAAATACAAACAATTTTTATTCTTTAAATTTATGAGCATGCCATTGTAGCCTGCAATGTTTTTATCCACTGTGATTTTTTTTTTTCAGTTTGGTATATCAGTTGGTTTTAGTGTGGTCGTTAAAACGGAAACATACAAAATATGACTTTAACAAGCCATTAAGCGAAAACTATGAGAGATAAACAAATTTCATAAGAGCCAAGTTTAGTAACATTTTGTGTCTAAAGTAAGGAAAAAAAATATGTAGTACAAATAAAAAAGAATTTAATGATGATGATAATTGCGGTAGACCGCGCCCTTAAGAGAAATACTGCCACAAAGAAACGTTAAAAATACTCCTCTTAGGGGTTGTAAAGGGAACTTAGCAATTTGGCATCTAAAACTTCATATATGGCAGGAGATATAATTAAAGACACAGACGGATGTCCGAGCTTGAATGCGGCTGTGCATGCTCTACAGTAATGTCTTTATGGTATCCTAGGCTTCTGGGTTGGAGCCACGTTTATTTAGTGCTATCTTGCGACCTTTATGTTGTTGCAGTTGCCGTCTTCAGGTTGACTGTAGACCAATTGTCAATATACCTTGTGTCAGAGTGGCTGCATCCTGTTTGGCAAGGCTGGTCGGCCAATTACAGGATTGCTAGCTCTGGATTAGCTTAAGTGATTGGCCAATGCTGGTAAGTCTCTGGGTGGCTGTTTTCTGGTAGACTGGGTTATTTATCCAATCTGTTGTTGCTTGCTCCGGGTTGGCTGAGGTGACTAACGAATCCTGGCGAGTTTTGTTGGAAATTTTTAGTCACCTGATCTGTAGAAGGAATCACCTCTCGTAAACAGCGCGATATTTAAAAACAAAATCAGCGTTTCAAAGGCTAATACACCTTCAGCCATGGCCCGCATCAACGAACCACGCCAGTATACTCCGACTGAAATAACTTCATATAACCATTGGAAACTTATGACAACTGAACTTCGAATGCGAAAGATCGTTGGGAGACGTTATTTCGTCTATATTAGAGGTTCTATGTATTGCAAACAAGTGGAGCCCTTGAGGCTAAAATCACAGATATTTGAAGTAATCTAGGATTTCAGTTACTTCCCTCTCTTTAAGAAAGTTGCAGTTATCTCAACTGATAAAATAGGATTTTCACTAACTTGTCCGAAATATTTCGAGCGATGAGTCCTTGTGCGAATAGATGACTTATTCGATGTTCATGAAGGCATGGTACAAACGTTGCGAGATATGATTCCTTGCAAAAAAAACTTGGTAGTTATTTACTAAAAGTTTTTGGCTGGCGCAAATCTTATGGGAGAAATTCGCGATTGAAAATTGACATTAAAAAACATTTATTAAAATAACCAAAGGTAAACAGAAATTAAATATGAATTTACGGGTGTGGTTTCGTAATAACAGGATCTGTAATCTGTGAAAAAAAAAATTACTTTCAATTACCTTTCATCTTCAGTAGACAATGGGGGTTGGTCAATTATTTTCTTGCCACATAATTTTTTACCGTTTGCATTTTTTGGCTTTTTATGATACAATTTGTAGCAGGAGGCCTCAGTGAGCAAAGAAATACGTCTAGTCGCAACTCCATCAAGTAAACCGTTTACGTGGAAATTTATGTAGAAAATGTGGATCCTTACAGGTAGACAACACGCGATACACATGAGGTTTCAACAACACCGGTATTTATTCGGGTTAATGGTATTTGAAACTTTTATTTACAGCTTTAGGTCCTGTTACCATTAAAAGGCACTTGAAATAAACAAAATCTAGGAGAAAAAAAACGTTATTCCTACAAATATAACTTTACATAATTTTTCACGAGGAATCTTCTCACAAAGTTTGTAACATACTTTAATGAACATTGCGTATATTGCAACTTATAACCGAGCTCAACTCGAAAGTAGGACATTCGCCTTTGAAATGTTTGCTTTATGTTTGTATTTTTGCAATTTATTAGAAAACGGTGATGATTTAAACAACAGTTTTTAATATTGTATATTGTCACCGAGATTTAAACCATGCGGTGTTAAAACCACCGACATTTTGTAAAATACGAATTTATTAACTCAAATTTCAACCGGCAGATTTGACCTTTAAGCATTGAGCTAGGCAGTAAGTAGCATAAACTACGTCATTGTAACAATCTCCCACAGTTTATCAACCTCAGGAATGTTCTGCGTGATTTTCCAAACAGCCAGTATACAATGCAGTTGCCGGAAGTGCCATCGCGTGCAGTGAGACAATTATTTCCGTTTCTCACTTTTCCTTCACTTCAAGTCGAGCGCATCTCCAACCCTCAAGCGTGGTTGTTATAGCTCAGTACTATTCATCGGATAGTATTTGAAAGCGTGTGCAAGCGTTTTTCGCTGGCACTTTGCGTTATACTTGCACTTCTATTTCACTGTGTACTTCTTTTTCATCAAATTCAAAACACATTTCATGCCTCTGATTTTTGTGTCACTTTTTATCAATTTTTCAACTCTAACAAGCATTCGTCATACATACATGCTGGCAATTAGGAACTACGTTTCACATATTTGTTCAGACAATCGTGTATTTTCTCGTCCGGGTACTCACTGTAAACCTGCATGCTCGCGGTGATTATACGCAGCTTTTTACCTACATACACAAAACACAAGTATGGTTTTCTTTTCGGCGTTTTATCTTCAAGGATGAATTATATGTCATTATCATTGCTTGTGAATGTAATGTGATAAAATATATATTTCATAGACGTTTTTAGTTTACTTTTGGTCAGAGTCGAGAGAGAAAAAGATTTAAAAATTGTGAAAAAATGCATGAATGAAATTTTTGTACACAAAATAATTCACGTTGCCGTAATTAAAATGGTGTACGACACCTCTTGGCCGGCAAAACACTTTTACTGTCACGTCGGGATGGATAATTGGAAGTCAGTCCTTTTTTTACGAGAATACGTACTATTCTTTCTCGAGACATTAACATGTTCCGTAAATAATTATTAACACGGAGAGTTAAAGGATACTTCTCTCCAAAACTGACCACAATGGACCGATAATGTTAAATGAGATGGGATTATTTAGAAAACCATTAAACAAGTGATGTCTTATCAACTTCCTGAGAAAAACATGACTTGAAGATTTTAGCTGGGTAATCGAGGGCCTCATTGGCTTAGTAAACGACGTCTTCTTTAGAGAACCAAAATTACACATGGAAATTAACCTACTGTAGTAGCTCAAAATAGTCACCTAGGCTTAGTAGTTACGCTTATGTTAAGAACCAACAATTCTCCATGTAAATAGACATAATTTGTCTCCGTTTGCTCTAAACGTCCTCGACTATTTATTTTATTTTAAAATTATTTGTGTGATTATGTTTGAGAAATCACCCATTAATGTTTCGCTGAACATCTACCATATCAACTGAATCTCCAGGTCAGTTGAACCGGAGGCTGCATCGATTGAGAGCCATCCATGATTCAGTCTTACCGGCAAAGTAAGCTTCAGATGGCGTTCTCCAGACATAAAGTCGGTCAGACGTCGGAAATGGCGTCAAGCAGAACTAATTCGACCAAATGACCGACTTTCATTGCTCCATTGCCCAGGTTTCATTACTTCAGCGCCACTACCTCATATTACCGGCATTGATGAGTCACCGTGAAATTTCACCTCGTCCAATGGATCTGTTCTCTAACTTCGCCTCTGATAAAGATCGTCACCTGTCACTGTCTTTCGAGAGAGACAGCGATTAAGATAGTCATTCCTGACTGTCTTTGTACTGTATTCTCTAACACCTCTCTTGTCAGGATCTCGATATGGCAACACAGTAGGATGTGTGCTTTGAAAATCTTCATTTATCGTACTTAATTACATCTTCTCACTTTTAACAGCAGGTTATTAATAACTTTATACTTAAACTTAGTTATAAATAGCATAATTACTAATTTTTCCTCTTTCGAATTCCGATCTTAAGAGTTATAAATAAGATGAACTCGTCTCTAGCAGAAAGAAAGCATACTGCGCTTGTAGCAGTACTGGAACTATGTTAGAATCTCCGGCCAAGAGATAGCAGCACCGGCACTATGTTAGTATCTCCGGCCAAAAGATAGCAGCACACGTGATGTATTGAATTTTTCGTTTGCCTCGGGAGTAAAAGTTAGTATGCTTACAGCGATTCAGACATATTTAATGTAACCACTATAGTGACTTCTAAAAATTAAGCTGTAAATTTGAAATTATTCCGGCAAGAGTAAATTTACTTTTAATGTTCTACTAAAGACGTAAATGAAAGCTTGGATCACAATTGTAACTGTAAAAATTACTTAATTGACATAATTGCGTAAACAAACTATTATGATACCATAACAGTTCACGGCCATTAGGACCAAACATTGATGTATTTCTATTACAGATGAAAATTAAAATTTAAATTAAAAGTTGGATGTATTACATTACTCTTTGTTACAACTTATATTTAACTGGTGCCAATGAAGATTGCCAAGCACTGTATCGTAAAAATAATACCAATTGAACGAGTGACACTGAATTAACGTATTTTTACACATACTTAAAAATACGTAATTTAGAATGAATGTTTTTATAAAACTAAAAACATTATTTATTTTTGTTCCAACGGGCATATTAAGTCTAATTACATGTTTGTAAACATTCTGTACAGTTGCATACAATGCAGGTTTTTTTTATTTCACGTATAACATTGTAAGGTAAGGTAAGTGGACTTTACGCCTCGTTGACAGTGAGGTCAATAGAGGCTGTGACACACAACTTGGCCAGTAACAGGAGCTTGTAGAGATGTCAACCATGGCGTTGTCAAGGAACCCTCCCAGCATTGGTCTGGAGCGATTTCGGGAAACCATTATAAAAATTTTAAACTGCGGAATGTATGTTCTTGTGATTTCAGACTTTTTGACAGTGTACATAGGATCATGTTCCGGAAAAGACAAATGGCCCGACAACCATGACGCACACAAAGCCACACCAGACGTTGACTTTACTGTACGATCTATGAAGACGTGTAGATACTCGAACCCTAAACCCTTATTCGCTGCCCCACAGACAAGAAAGGTGGCTTCATAACATTGGACTGATAGTCGTCTTTGTCGAGTCACTACAGCAACACACAGGTAATCTGGTATCGCTGTGATTTGTCTTCGAGCGTCACCACCTGCAGAACATACTCTCAAGTCATAAACATAGTCGCTATGAAGCACCTTATGGATAGTCGATCATTTAATATGCTGTTGCCGGGATGCTTCATGAACTGACCTTTGAGTTGCTGGAGAATGTTCACTTTTTACCAACCGTCTGATATGTTTTTGTAAATTTTGCCCTACTGAATTACAATTCCTTGATTATTTCTACTTCTTTCATGCGTATTCATTCTTTCATAAATATGGAACATGTTTCGGAGTCAAAAAACTTGATTTTAACGTAGTTATGAAAGAACATTTGGATATTGTTTAATGGGTTTTGTTTTTTCTCTACGAAACGACGTTTTAATATTTGCTTTCAAGTGAAACAATCGTATCGGTCAACAAAAATAAATTAACAAATTTATTTTCCGCCCGTGTGGGAACAAATGCTATCATGGCAACTTTGCCCATTGATTTATTTTAAAAATTGATTCCGAGACTCGATTAGCCTTGATAAATGTATTTGAAATTCAGATAACAATTTTATTATTTTCTGAACCATCGGAACTACGCGTGTAACATTCTCACCTGTTATACATGTACGTAGCCACAGAATAAACAAGATTCCAATGCAAAAGATCGCTAGATTTGACAATAACCCAGATCGTACAGAGAATGCTACCAACCCACAAATACAATAAACTCAAACGGTACTATTGCATTTCATAATGTGGTCGATGTTCATTAAAAAATAATGGTACGCCCGAAAAAAAAAACAGTAAACAGCGAACACTAGCATTTATCTTGTAGGTGAAATCCGCCACAGTCAGTCTGTAATAGGATAATCTTGTTAACGCCATAACATTTTTTTAAAGTTGTGTAACGTAGCATTTCGTCAAATGTTACAGATGAGTATAAATTTCAATTTATTTGTCAATTACCTAGGTGTTTACTATTCAATGACCACAGTTACCACGTGCCAAGAAGAATGTAAGTTTTAATAGTCTATGTATTTAATGTATGAGGTATTGTATTTTGGAACTTTAATGACTTCTACAGCTTTTATATCTATGCTAGAAATATTTCGTTTTGTACCGCGAATTACAACCTGATCTGATCATATTAGCGAACAAACCCGGGCTAAGCTACGAGGAAAGTATTGGCTGGAATTGTTACTGCGACGTTACAACAAGAGAGGTAGTTTGTTGAAGGACGATTGAGAAAATTTTATGGAAAATAAGAACGTTCCCGTCGATGGTGCCGAACAGACGTGTAGTCAAGAAGACCTGAGGATTTCTTCGACGAGACGATAAATTGTTCCTACGCGTCGTCAGACAGGTTTCATTTTGTTTCTATGACTACCATCAGGAGAAACACATTTGAAATTATACACGATGTCAACGCCGAAGAATGATATTAAAGGGAATTATAAAGAAGAGCCTGTGGTTCAGGCCATTCCCTAGTCCACTTCGTGTCAGTTGTTGCCCTGGGTCTCCGAGGTCTTCAGTTCGACGGGTCCACTATTCGATGAACAAGGGGAACGAGAGCTTCATCCGAGGATGAAGAGGACGCGATCGTCTTACAAGAACCAAGAGTACGTGGTCGCCATCCAAGGTCGAGAAGGATGTGGTCGAATAAGTATTGAGGGATGATCTACAGACAACTGTCCCGACCTACAACAAGACATCATTGGTAAGACCAATCCAAAAGTACGCCGTCGTGCCAAGTTTAGTTCTTCGTCAAGAATTGAAAAGAAATCTAGTAAATTTTCGATAAATTCCCGAAAAATTAGTTGATTATGTAGAACAGCTTTATAATTCTTGTTATATCTCAACGGCTGTAATTTACTTCAAAATGAACAGAAACCTAAGATCGTCCATGAGATTTTCTTAACCTGAGCTAGCAAAGAATGTAAAGAAGTTTATAAGTTGTTCACGAAACAAACAGGATTTTGAATTATCTAGAACTCAGAAAACTATGAACAACCCGGTTTGTAAGTTAAGTGATGGTTAGGTTCGTACCCGAATTAATCACCTTGGTCACGGTTAAAACACATAATCTGAAATTCCATACACTATCATAATATCTGCTTATTTTTTATCTACTAACCTGACTTGTCTGTACAAGTCATTATTTTTCTATTGTGTAAATTATGTTTAAATATATTTTATTATGACTTCTACAGGCGTATCGTTTCCATTTGGTCAGTAGCTCTAGTAATAGAAACTCTGGTTGGTTTTTTCTAATTTGTCTCATCCTTTAATAAAGTGAAAAAAAAAAAAAACGTTTCACAGTTTTATTATTAAAAGTCTGTATTTAACAAGATATGGGATATATTCTTGATAAACTGCGTGGAATAAATAATGATTGAATATTTCATAAATTTGTCGTGCAGAATTATAGCAGGGGAATTGTCGGTTAACTTCAAGAATGATTACTAGTCCAAATGTAAGACGAACATACAACACTATTATGATCTCCAAAATGCATCACAAGTGTCTTTTATTCCTCAATATTGCCTCATTTACCAAAAATTATTTTTAAATACTGCATAAAATGTATACATAAATTTAGCTCCCCTCCCCACTCCCTTTTTAAGTCTGTCATACATCGTATAAAAGTTGGTAACGATCTGCTTTATTGATATTGACTTTGCGTGTGTTGGTATGCGTGTCTTTTGAACAATATGTTATACTACATCTGCTCCTTTGAATCTCCCCGCGTATTATACGATAAGTGAAGATATTCATTGGTTTGGACCTGTGACAGTACAGGAATATTAACTAGGTAATTTAATCTGAATAACATCGCTGAGATTTATATTTTACTCCTCTACATTTACTGATTCATATAACCTTGCTGCATTTATAATGGAGTTGCAAAGTTCACCACTGCGAATGTCCGTAGTTAATTAAATCACTCGTGAATGTTGATAGAGTACACTTTCGAATTCGAACGTCGTGAAGTATGCCCCCGCAGAAGATTCAGCGAATTTAATTAATCAAGCCAAACTCTTGTGTGACTGTCAGGTAGGAGCCGAGATAAGACGAGAATGGCGATGGTGTTAGAGTTGTGGAGAGGGTAAGGACGAAGCTGCTCTGTGGAAGAATGGAAGCAGTGAGTCGTCATGACGGGGGGATGAAGACACTTAATTAGGGCCAGAGAGGAATTGTCGCCTTTATGGCGCCGAGGTGGGCGGACTTTGGTGGCCAGTGCTGCCAGAGATATATGCCACGATTACACGACTACCAAGTTCTAAATACACACCACTATACGTTACATATAACAATGTTCTGCACATGAGATTGCTTACACCACACTATTCTCCTTGGCATTCATTAAACAAATACATATATCTAAGCGTACATTAATTGCAATGACAATTAAAATTGCGTAAGATAAGGTTAGAAATACTAAATATTATTTTATAAAAAGCATATGCTTATTAATCACAACACCAAACTACGAAAAAAAAAATGGGAAAACAAAGTAGTAAATTATTAACTTAAAACATTTGTGATTTGAAATAATATTAATGTTGTGCCGTACCAACGAAACCAAATGCTGCAGAAGGTATTTAAAAGGGCGTGGTACATAATTAAACGCTAAAAGCATAAATACATAACTGTGGTTTTCTTGAAGCCAATTTGCGAAAATTAGTAAATAGCGATCCTGGACAATATTCTTAGCAAACGTTTGCAAAATTGTTTCTAGTGTTACGAACTTCTTAGGCACAATCTCTGACGCCGGAACCTCGTGCATTTAACTGCGGCGCAAGAGATCACGGGTAACGAATGAGTAATTTTGGATAAATATGTACTTAAAACGTTGACAAATACAATTATCTGGGATTGTCATTGAATATTTTATACATATTGGCTTCGAAAAAAGCGTAGAAATCAATTGATGCTTTCAGCGTTTGTTTATCTACCACGCACTCTTAAGGCGGCTTCCTTCTGGAATGTGTGTTTGTGTGTGAGGCGAAAATCTATGAGGCGCTACGAGCGACGTCAGCCGGCACATGTACTGTGATATCGCCTCTATGCGCAAAAGTCGTTAATGAGCGCACATTGTCCCCGCCGTAACGTTGTAACAGTGGGACGCTAAGCGGTGACCTTGTCGTTTTACTGAACCCGTCACTGTAGCAAAGTCGAATATTTCTAACTATACCGGTACATAGAGGGTGTATCTGAACAGCGGTTATAAATTTAATGACAGATAGAGTACACGTAGACGACGGAAAATCACAAAGCAATGCATGGTCGGAAACTCTTTCCAGGCGCAGTAGAGACGACAGAAAAAACAACAAAGAATGACACGAATAAAAGAAGATAACACGTTTATTATTCTTAATACAGCAAAAAATCTAAGAAAACATAACATAAAGAAACATCGGTCGTCATCATCACCAGCCAAAAACTTCCCAGCATGTTTACTGTATTAGGATTAATAAACGTGTTTTCTCGTCTGGTTCGTGTCCTTTCTTTCTTGTTCTGTGTCGCAGGAAAGAGTTTCCGACCTTGCATTGTCATGTGATTTCCCGTAGTTTGGGTGTACTCTTTTTCTCCTGAATGTTTGTAACCGCTGTACTGAAAAATCCTGTATATCTTGAGGAACAGCCATCTGAAATAGCCGATTTTAGACTTTAAAATAACGCTTCCAACGTGCGTAGCGTCTTATAAGTCATATTCACAAGTCGTTAGGTGTACTTTATTTTCGTAGGTAAGCATTGCGGACGCATGGTCTGCGGGTTTCTTTCGGGGATCTTCCGTTTTCTCCCGCCCTTCATTCCGGCGCCGCTCCATACATTATGTCTCTCCTCACCAACGCTGAAGTCCTTGGTGTTAAGCACTGACCAAGATTTATTCAATCAATAGTGTACGCACGTTTGCTAGTGTTTTAACGCTTTCAAGTCAAGAATGTACTTATGTCAGATGTGTGCGTTCTAAGTTATCACAACAATTGACGTACGAAATTCGTAGTCGATAGCTAAATCCAATGATTTTCGGCGAAAATAGTTTTACAGCGACTTGTGTCAGTGTTTTACGTACACATACATGTATTAGAATAATGTTAATGAGACACCACACGTATGTGACTTGCGGATATAATCTCTAGACACTGAGAGTTGAGGAAATCCAATCATTGATCACGAAACATATCTGCACCTACTGCTGGAACGTTACAAGACAATTATTCGACGCAGCTCACACCCAGAAGCCAATGTAATAATTCTCTATCTATTTAACTGCCTTTTTGAAGTTTAGTTATGAATTTTGTAACAATGAATTCGCATAACGTAAGGGAAGCCTGAAGTCTAATACCGAAGTTTTCAGTTGTGTATAGGCTTTTAGTGGGCTTTATGTTGTCAATTTCAGTAGTTCACAGCTTGACGTAGTTAGTTTTAAGAAAAAATAGATAATTATTCCGTATTACTATTTATATTAATGATATATATAACTCACATTAATAGGTTTTCTTAAATATATACATTACATTTTTGAGTCCTAAATTAACAGCTAGTTCTATAAGCTGAGCTACTGCAATCAAGTGCCTTTAAGAAGTCGTAACTAACTGTTTGTAGTAATATGATCATTGCAACTTTAAACGTTTTAGTAAAAATAACTAAAATAATTGCGAAATGTATATTTCAACTTCGGTATTTCATATTAATATTGAAAATAATAATCCCAATCAATGTTGGATTCTCTTTTGTTTTTGACAGTTACAGTAGCAAAACGTGAGGTAATGTGCGTGACACTCGCCGTACATGAAATCGATCTACATAGTGATTAGTCCATGACATGCTGCGTGTGTGCTCAATTAAGTCTGCAGCTGTTTGCCAAGCACCAAGCAAACACTCACCTCTGGAGGAGCCTAGCGTGTTTGGTCGTGCGGCAACATTCCCGCCTTGCACTAGGTATGTTTTACGATTCATCACGGCAGCATGAGAGAGGAATTAAGGTCATATGTTTCCCTATCGTGTACAGGACACCATCATTACGAGAAGTTCAAAACATCGCTAACCACACAGAAAACATGTTTTGCAATTATGCGTGCGTTTTATGTGTGTAAACACAGAAATGAAAATACAGAGGAAATGCATCCTTATCCAGTTGTTCCGATTTTCTTTAACATCTGCTGCATTGTTGGATGTATTTTTTCTGTATGTGTACCTATGGAGTTGAAAATACGCAGGTGTTCCAAGAAATCTGAAAACACGCTTCCCGCCTGGCGAATAATTTACTGTATACGGATAAAAAACTGTTGTTTTCAACAATTTTATCCATTTTCTATTCTTCTAAAAGCATCTAATTACGCACGATCGTACACAGTATTACCGAATTCAGTACATAAATGTGATCAGATCGTTACACAATAAAATCGGTATGAAAAAGTTTTAACATTCTGGATGCTGGTTGTTTAGGCATTTATCGACTGATTTTTCATTGGAATTACGTAGTGGAATTTATGTTCTGAGTTAGGCAGTTCCTTTCGTTTAGATAAAAAGTTCATTGAAAATTAGTGTTAAAATGCTCAGCAGCTGAAAGGACAGTTGGCATGAATTCGCAATAATTGTCCTCTAGCAGCTGGTTACAAAGTTAAAGATACTGTTCGAAATGGCGGCCACTTTCGTGAATACGCAGTCAAAACCGACTGGGAATCCATACTACAATGGCTACTTTGACTTACTGAACACCTTGGTTATAAGTAGCAAGGGCGTGCATGTACTAGTCGAGGCTCAATACTGCACACACGGATGTATTGTATACACTGCGACTTCACTACAGTGTGTTAACATTCCGGAGTTGTCTGAACTATTAACCTGTGCCAACATGGAGCGAATCTTAAGGAAATGACGGCTGAATATGTTAACAGCAACATTATTAATTTATATTGACTTGTTTAGGTGGTTCGGGATAAATTGAGTACTAAAAAACTGCTAAATTGATATTTTCAATCAATTCGTATGTTTTCAAGCGTGACGGCTAACGACGGAAAATGACCAACTTCTCTGAACACGTCACTTGTTGTTTCCAGGTGTAAAACAAATTGTGGAGTAGGTAGCAGCCTGTCTAGTTATTAAAATAAACGTTTATTAATTGTATAAAACACAATATGCCGATTTCAGTTTATTATATTCCATTATTGTTGTATTTTTGGAAACCCACATTCGGCAATTTGCTGCCAACCAAACAGAGAGTAAAGTAACTGCTGTTAATGTTGAATTGTATGCGGTAGCTGTTCGTGACATTTTTCAAAGATAACATTTTTAGTGCTTAGTTTATCACGAACAACCAATAAACATGGAGTGAACCCGGACGGAACATTGTGTAGCTACGTCTTTCTGTCAAACATTGAACTACAGAAGAAATGTCTATCGAAAAAAAATCAAGAGGCAAGGGTCTATTGCATATTTTACTTGAATTTATTCGTCAGAATATGTGTATTCAATTATTTTTCACATCCCATTCTTGTTACAATAGTAAGGGTCGGCTGTATCAACGTTGGTTAGCGCTTAGAATACATTTTATCATCCTGCTATGTTATAAATGTGCTGCATGAATCGCTGTTACCGCTAGCCAGAGATTTCAACAAACCCGTAAGTATTTAACAGGAGAATAGTGATGAGCGCGAGGTGATTTATAAGATAGCAATGATAGTGGCGAAAATTCAGTGACTTGTTTATAAGCTAATACAAATATAATACACATACAAAGCCATATTACTTCGAGCTACTCTATAGTACGAAACAATTATTGAGTGTGTGGGTATTATTTGGGTTAAAAGAATGAAAACAATGTGTGTAAGCGATTCTCTGCTTTGAAATATATGTCTCTAACCAAGCCAATTCAGGTACAGTACCGAAACTGATTACCACACGTGTGTGCCGTCGGTTGGAAAGGGTCTCGTGATAAACAATAAACTATGGGACTAAGTTTAATCCTCCCATCTTATGAAATAAGTTAATATTAAATTAATCAGTCTTAAATAAAAGCATCTCAAATTCAGACTCTTAATATCGATAATTTAGTAACAAATATTGACGTTAACTTAGATTTTAAGTAAACAATAGGTGGAACTTATGTTGTAATAACTTTAGTACATGTTCAATTTTACGCAGAAATGACATGCTATAAGACGTGTAATACTCAAAATATTCGTAAATGGCCATATTTCGAAGTTCCTGGAAACATAATGAGCATTTCTAGTTTTTCCATTCCTTTGTGGAAGTTTTAGTTTTCCGTTCGTACTTTGCTTGTAATTCTAACAAAAATCATAAACACAACACAATTAGCATTGCACATTTGACAACATCATATCAGATTTCGAAAATTAGTACTATATTTATATTACCTATATTGCCAACATACGCATAAAAGCACCACAAAACCTCTTAACATCTTGGTAACTAACGAGTCAGTGAAAACTGTTTATAACATACTTTAGCGCTTAACAAGAGAATAAGCTAACGCGATATTAGCTTACACCCTGTTAGCTGGAAGCTGGATTCAACCGGTCCTAAACAGTTTTGTTTAGCTAGACCAGAACGATTCTAACCTCTCACTTATCCAAGTAAACTATTCAATATCTTGACTGCTTCATCTTGGTTCAGTTCAATCTGATTGGTGCTTAACGTATAAGATTCATTCTGTATGATACTCTTTAATCTAGCCTACCTCGCCGAATGGACAGTCGCTCCACTCCTACTTCTGTCTAGTCCAGGTGTGTTTATAGTAACATTTCAGTCCAGATTCGTCAGTCCACTCCAGGTTAAATAGTGTTACTATAAACGCATTAAATATAACCCCAGAGAAAAAAGCCCACCTTGATGAGGTCAGGGGAACGTGGCGGCCACGGTACTGGCTGTTCGTGTTAATACCGACGAGCAGCCTCCGGTTTCTGGCGTCTATTATTGCCATAAATGTGCAGCATGTTTTACTGAATAAATGCGCGTAGGTACTCTATTGTTGCTACGATGGTGTAAACAATGGGGCTTAGCAGAATGACTTGTCGTTCACCAACAACATACTGACCTTTCTAGATGTGTGGTTGGAACAACAAGTAGCGGTGTCATCTTGTGCGCAACCTTTCTTACCGTTCGTGTCACCCTCCCTGTCTTCATACTTACTCTCCCTCCATCCCCTTCCTCTTTTCCCAGCACTTGTGAGTCGTCCAATAGCCGTGAGTTACTTGCTGTTTGACATTTTTCCGTCGCTCCAACACAGTCAAACCAAGCACCTGCTTTCTGAACGTAGCGTACGGCCACATACAGTGGGTAGTGTAGTTTTTAGTATTTCATTGAAAAACTTGCACATATATATTTTTTCATCATATTTGTATTTTTTTTTTTTTTAATAATCGTTATAGATTTTTTTTTTTTAATTTTTCCATTCCATAACTCTTCTTTACTTTCAGAGGTAAAAATAAACTTACGAAAAAATCTTCCTTCTTATGTATGTAGGCTATGCGTGAGAGTGTGGCGTCTGTGAGTAGACGTGTGTGTGTGTGTTCCCCTAAAGCATTAGAAATCCATGTACTGACCTTAATCAATCTTGATACGCATTTAGTGCGTAGTAAAGTCGTATGTTTTTGGTTACGTAAAGTGCTTATCTTCAAAATGGCTGTCATTTTAAAATTTTCCTAGTTGTCACACCTCTAAACCACACCACTAATTAAAACCACATTTTACGTTCTGTGAAGTGATTGTGGTAGAGAACACAATATTTTAAGTCTGCTATTTCGGAAGTTAGAACGACATGTGTAAACAAAGGTTTAATCTGATATGTTGAGAAATACTCGATAAATTGATTCCGAATAATATCAAACTAGGATTTTTGTGACGTTTATTGTTGTAGTTCCGACATTTTAGAGAACAGCACGGAATAAAGTTCTTAACGATATCCCGTCATATTTTGAAAAAATTCTAAACGGTTAAAAACAATATTTTTTTCTGTGTAGAATTTATTATCTAATATTTTATTTTTGTCATGTTTTGTGTTAAAAGGTGACTACTTTTCAAGATAACTTGATGTAAACAAAATTTTTAAATTTTGCCGTATTTATTTTTGACACTGGCTGTCATACAGACACACTTTCTGTTTAGACATGTTGTTATTTGATATTAAATTTCTTAATGGTTTATTGCTGTAGGTCCACCATCTTCGACGTGTCACCATGTTAGAATAAACACGCGACAAAAATAAAATGACACAGTTTAAGATATACGTGACGTGTTGTAACATTTTGGGTTGATTTGCACTCATCTTTGAAATAAGCTATGCTATTAACATCTTGTGATTCATTCGTAACGACCACTTCAAAATTTGTAGAAATTAATTCAGTCCAATAAAATGGTTCCTGTATCCAATTTTTTTAATAATGTCCCTTTCAACTCTGACTTTTTAACTTCAACCCTATTAATAACCGTCACTTTTCTGAGCTAATATTATTCAAATGGGATGTTTATGTACTGAGATACTTTATAAAATATAAATTGCGTTTCGATAAAGTTATTCTGCAAGTAAGTAATGGAAGCTATGCGGTTATTTTTCATCGTTTTCACAACATCAAAGAAATGCTGATATGTTTCCCTAATGTGTATCATATAAGACTCTTCATTGATTACCACATTGCATGTTTCCTTCTTGAGAAATTTTAAGTTCGCACAAGCGTAATTTTGCATGTGCGTTACTTTTATTACAGCTGAATCCCAAAAAACAATAAAAGTATTATTGTAACTCTTAATTAAAGAAAACAAAGATGTTTTGCTAATGCTACACAGTTTTGTTGTACAAAAATTTTATATCATACAACGTCTATAACTTAATTATAATTATTCTACTCAGCCATAAAATTAAGGTAGGTCTATTATTCTTTTGCTGGCCATAAGCAGCAATAAGAAATAATGTAAACTCTCAATTCCAGTCAGAAATTACTGTACGTATCTTACAAAAGTATTTGGGCATCGAGTTTCCCATAGATCTAAAACACGTATTTTATTTCTATTTATTTTAGGTAACTAGTTTTGTATTTCCTTGAGCGTGTTTAATACATAACTTAGAAGAGTTTCTACGACTGCTAGTTAAGTACACGTAAGCTACCTGTACCGAATCAGGCTTAAAGTTAAAAAATTATGAGTCACTAATTATATTACTAATAGGTATAACACATGGATAATGTTAGACACGTAATATTTATGGATGATGTATGTTCATACTGGAGACTAGTGTGTATTGATCCCACATCGATCTCGGCATTACCACACAATAGTGACTAGTGGGCCATATTGAGAACTGGGCCATATTCGATATAGGTACCTTACACTTTGAAAGTCTTGTAATAAAGTGAGTATTTCAAATTATAATATCGCCTTTAAGCATAAATACGTTTAATTACATAACAAGTAAGTACATTTGTGCAAGTACGCCTAGTTATTTAAAAACCGTACATGAACTAAAAGTATAAACTAAACGTCTAACTATCTAGCAGGTCTTAAATATACAACAATACATTTCTGCATATCATAGGGTCTCTCTGAGTCACCTTACTGACGCCTCGGTGCGAACGGATATCATTTTTCCTACATGTGTTTGGAATACTATTTCCGCTCACACGTACACAGAAAACAAGTGCAATTGTAATAATGTTTTGTTATGTAACGCCTGTTTAACCTCGTACAGTCTGGTGGCAGACATTATTTTTATTTTTATAAGAAAAATCATAAATGCCTGTAGGCATTAAAGTGCTAAACAAAAGTATTTTTCTGAAGCAGTCCTAGAGTAATTTTGTAATATCTCTCTGGCTACCATGAATTAGCACAAGAAGTTTAATACTGTAACAATACATTTAAAAAACAATTTTCATTACTTTTTTTAACGCAACATATAGCAATTTGTAAGGATATAAAATAATTCACAGTTCAATAAGTTAGTAATAAAGAAAAGGATTGTATTATATTGTTACAAGAAACGTTTAAGTTAAACGTTCCCGTTACTAATGATGTAAAATTCGTATTAATTGTACGTATAAGCACAAATTTTAGTGGTGCCACGTTTGCATTGAAAAGATATATTTTCGTGTCATATTTTTACGCTACTTTTGACTTATTGTCTCTAACTTCTTCTGGTAGCACGTTCAAAACTTTCGATATGAATAGACATTTGAACAAAATTTTCTGTTCTATAGGTTGGCATCGATGAAATTGAAAGGCAAGAGATTTTTGCGTTGTGGTTAAGTCCGCTACTAATTAACAACCATAGTGAATAGAAATATTCTGAGTGGGTAAAAACAAGTTCTTTGCATTAATAAAAGAATTCAAATTTGCGTCTCTGAAGATATTCAATTCAGTTACTTGTAACAAGAATAAATGCGTTATCGTCGCTTCAAACTGAAAACGCAACGACTGCAAGATCATTTGAGAACTTGTAAATTAGAGAAAAATACAAATTATTAAATAGCGAAAAACATTTTTTAAACCCTGTCTGTCTTTGCGTATTCAGGAAAAAACATTAGATTTGTTTACAATTTTGTTAATTTTCTCACTTTCTTAAGTTTGTGTACTTATTTGGCGATTTCAGTGATACGCTCTACTAAATACCAAGATTGGTAACATTCCTAGAGTATCAAACTAGTCACTTGTCTTTATGTTGCGCAAACTGACGTGATCGACGAACTAGAGAACTATCGCTTATTTAAATGTACAGTGTTGGTATTCATATTTTCTATTTTTGACAATGTTCATATTTGAATATTAGTTGCATAAAATTATATTTACAATGGGAAGTTACAAAATATATTCAACGAAGATAGTAAAGGCATGATGCCCAGCCTATCTTCGACAGCGGATTTTTTAGATATGTGATCACGAATCAAAACAAACTGAAATGTTCCAACTCTGTAGAATTTAATTAGGTGCAATAAATTAAAAGAATATATGCCTATATATAATATATTTTATTTATTTATTTATTATCATAATTCTACATGACGCGTTAAGGTTTAACTTCCAATATTTCTGCTTACTTAATAAATAATTAGACACTACTACTCGGATTATAGGGGGAAGGGGGGTAGTTCATTTGGAAGCTAGAGCACTTGCATCTTACCATGGAGATCCGGGTTCGATTTCCGAGGCGTCGACCCGAATTTTCACATGTAGGAATCGTGCCTGATGACGTCTGTGGTAATAAATGATCGTTGAGTTGTCAAGTATAACATACAGTTACAATGCACGTTTCACCGTTTGTCCAGTTCGACGAAGGAGAATAATATCGACGGCCCCAGTTCAAAACGGAAAGAACTCAAAAAATTACATTTTTGAGTTTGGTTCACTAACACAAAGAAAAAAGTACCCTCTTCCCAATTAGCATGAAAAACAACACGCAAATTCCTTTGTTTTAATAGCGTTGCACTTAAATCTGATTGTCAGTAAAGGGCTACAAGTTGTATTTATTTTAATGTTTAAGTGTGATAATTTCAGCAATGACAGACTATAAACATTTTGAACACCTTAAACCCTTGCATCTGTACTTTTGCTTGAAATTAACACCAATCAAATATGTTAATTACAATATTTTTAGACGAAACGGAAATCTATCTATATGGATTTTTATCAAAACTGGGAATTTTGAGTTGTTTCCCCTTTTTAACTGGGCCATCAATATTACCGAAAACACCGACTATAATAAAATTTGATGAATAGCTTTTGAACGCCTTTGTTACTTTATTTTTACTTTCAGCTATTTGTATACATTCGCACTTGTTAAGTGCGCCGCCTGTCTTGAGCAGTTGTATGTGTTAGAGGTTCATATGCGATGAAGCTGTAAGGGCGACCTAGAAGCACGCATCAAATACACATCAACACAAGGGCTGAACTAGCGTGCAATGTTCCCACCTACACACTATTACTATGGGACTTAGAGCGGCGACCATGTAATTTTTTTGTAGGATAGTCTGCAGTTATGTTTAATGCACGATTATATCTGCGTTTCGCATAAACCCGATTGGTAAATTTTGAAGAACGACATTCTTTAAACAACGTTTTAGCTATGTTGTATGTTGCTGGACTTCAGAACACTGTTTTTTTATGCGCTTGGCATCTTAAAAATGTCATTCCGCTCTTGTTTGAAGTGTCTTTTCCTTTCGTGTGGGAATACGTGGAGAAGTTTCGTACATAAAATTACTTTCCTGCTCATTACAATGCGTTTGAAAAGCGCGAGGCATGCGGTGCACTTAATATAAACATACCAGTGCAAGTAATCAACACGGCATTGATATTCTTCTGTACTCGTTTATAATAGACGTTTGTACTTGAAATAAGATACATATTATAAGATAAAATTCTTAGCCTGAGATTTTTCAAGAAAGTTCACTTAAAAATAGGAAACTATAGCTAGGGCCCGGCAGTTTTCGCGAAAAAATTTTTTTGCCCCACTTTGTCTCAGTGCCTTACGTGCACACCTGCAGCTCAACTACATGATTATTTTCAGAGTGTTGCTGCACAGAGTCGTTATTAATCTGACTGTTCCAATCACTATTCGGATAACTGCGTCACATCACGTCTGTGATATGCGGGTTTAACCTCCAGACGCTGGGTGTTACGGCATCCAATCACTGGCCACAAAGCGGAGATGCAGGTGCGCACGTAAGGCACTGAAACAAATTGCTACAAAAATATTTTTGCGAAAACTACTAGGCCCTATGTATAATTCATGTAACACAAACCGCATGCATGTGCACGCTGTCTTGTTAAAGTAGCAAGGGGCTACAATGTTGAAGACTAAAAGTAGGTGGAACAGGTTCTACGAGGTCGTGGATGATCGTAATGTTTCAGTATTTGTCTTGTAAACTCCCGAAACACTGAAAACTGACTGCGTGCATTGGTACTTCGTGTCACTATGTACATACGTACTTAGTAATTGCTAGGGCCACGATTTTGTCGCAAAAATATTTTTGCCCCACTTAGTTTCAATGTCTCTCATGCACATCGGCAGTTCTGTATCAAGGTTATTGGCAGCGTGTCTTTGTTCAGACACGTTTCTCATTTGACTGCACCAATCAGAATAAGATTATCGTGACTCCTTACGTCTGTAATTTGCGAAGGCTAGTGAGAGTAAAATTATCCAATTACAGGCGATGTGGCAGACCTGTAGACATGCACATGACGCATCGTAACCAAATGTTGCAAAAATCTATTCACCATAAAATCGTAGCTCTAAATGACTTTTCCATTCTTATCAAATAAATGTACATTTGGGTTTGCTACATAAGTAGATAGGAAATGCCGATACTGGGACAAGGGGGTGGGGATTGCGGAGCCGGAGCCGCGACGGCCATCTTGGATGGCGTCACTCGGCCGCCATCTTGGATGACGTCACCGCCACCATCTTGGATGACCTTGACCTTTGCAGTCGCCATCTTGGATTACGTCACTGCCAGTCGCAAATCTTGGATTGCGTCACCTTCCTTTGATGATGTCACTTAATTTTCTAGAATTTTCTACTCTGTCATTCCATGGCTCCCCACCCCTGCTCTGGCTCCCCCTGCTCTGTCATTCCATCTGCTCCCCATTCCAATCCCCTGCTCTGGCTCCCCCCTCCTGATGAATCGGCCATGGCCAGCCATTACTCATGCTCTGTCATTCCATGGCTCCCCACCCCTGCTCCCGAAGAATCGCCTAGGCCTGTTGGCTCCCCAGACCAACACCCATCCACTTGTCAGCCATCTTATATTCCAGAATTTTTTACTCCGACATTCCATCTGCTTCCCATTCCAATACCCTGCATGATTCTCTTGTTCTGTCATTCCATCTGAACCTCATTCCAATCCCCCTGCTCTGGCTCCCAGACCGATAAAACCACCACTCTGTCTATCTCCTTATGTGGAATTGACCATGGCCTGTAACTTTCTCATGCTCTGTCATTCTCGGCACCATGTCCACTCTGTCTACGAGGAATCGACCATGGCCTGTACCATTCTCATGCTATCATTCTCTTGCTCCACGCCCACCCTGTCTATGAGGAATCGGCCATGGCATGCAACTTTCTCGTGCTCAGTTATTCTCTGGCTCCACAGACAAAACCCCTGCTCTGTCTATAAGGAATCGACCAAGGTCTGTAACTTTCTCATGCTCTGTCATTCTCGGCTCCATGTCCACTCTGTCTATGAGGAATCAACCGTGGCCTGTACCATTCTCATACTATCATTCTCTTGCTCTACGCCCACTCTGTCTATGAGGAATCGGCCATGGCATATAACTTTCTCATGCTCAGTCATTCTCTGGCTCCACAGACAAAACCCCCACTCTGTCTATAAGGAATCGACCAAGGTCTGTAACTATCTCATGCTCTGTCATTCTCGGCTCCATGTCCACTCTGTCTATGAGGAATCGACCATGAACTGTACCATTCTCATACTATCATTCTCTTGCTCCATGCCCACTCTGTCTATGAGGAATCGACCATGGCATGTAACTTTCTCGTGCTCAGTCATTCTCTGGCTCCATAGACAAAACCCCCACTCTGTCTATAAGGAATCGACCAAGGTCTGTAACTTTATCATGCTCTGTCATTCTCCAGCTCCACGCCCACTCTGTCTATGAGGAATCGACCATGGCCTGTACCTTTCTCATGCGCAGTCATTCTCTGACTTCACAGACAAAACCCCTACTCTGTCTATGTGGAATCGACCATGGCCTGTAATTTTCTCATGCTCTGCCATTCTCGGCTCCACGTCCACTCCATCTATGAGGAATCGACCATGGCCTGTAACATTTTCATCTTATCATTCTCTTGCTCCACGCCCACTCTGTCTATGAGAAATAGGCCATGGCATGTAACTTTCTCGTGCTGAGTCATTCTCCGGCTCCACAGACAAAACCCCTCACTCTGTCTATGAGGAATCGACCAAGGTCTGTAACTTTCTCATGCTCTGTCATTCCTGGGCTCCTCAGATAAATCCCCTACTCTGTCTCTGCGGTGTTACTCTTGTACCTTCGACTAAACTCATGCTCTATCATTCATCAGCTCCACAGATCAATCCCCCACTATGTCTATTTCCTTATGAGGAATCGACCATGATCTATAACTTTCTAATGCTCTGTCATTCCTGGGCTCCTCCGTTGACATTTTGTTTCATGTACCTTCTTTCTTCACACAAGACACTGAACCAAGATTAGCATTAATGTATGTAGGTAAGATGTATGTGTAGAGATTAGCAATAAATGATTTTCTGTATCATCAAATATGTATAGTTTTCATTACAAACCATTTGTAGCACATTTACGTGTAGAGGTTAGCATCAAATGATTTGCAGTACCAATCAAAAGTGTATAGTTTCCATTACAAACAATTCGACACACGTGCCTGCTTCCTTGATTAAACAATCACACGAGATACGAAACATTAACAAATTATTTGCAGTACTAATTAAAAGTGTATAGACATCATTACTAGATATTACAAACCGTTCGACGTATATGTGCCTGCTTCTTGGGGAATTAGGCAAAAGTAAACAGAGATAACGAAACAACATTGTACTCACATACGCACGAGAACAAATTAATCGAATTTATTAATGGAAATATATACATAAAAAAATTATTTTCGCTGTAAAATTTCGTTTAGCTGTCTGACTTCATCCCGCAGGCTTCTTGTCTCCTCCAGCAAGTTCTGAAAGTCTCTTTCTTGAAGCCTGCATGATGTGTGGTTGGCAGCAGCAGCTTCCTCCCGGTGAAGACACACCTCGTCGTGGTCGTCTCTCGTCGTAATCTCTTCCTCGCCATCGTTGCCCACTTCGTCCAGACGTTCAATTAACGATGCCTGTGAGATTGGAGAGTTCCCTGCCCATGCAACTGGAGTGTGCATGCACTCGCTGTCTTCAGACAAGACTAATATCTGTTCTGGCTCCCCATACCAATCCCCTCATTAAGGATCAGCCATCTCCTATATCTTTCTCATGCTCTTCCAGCTCTACAGTCCTATCACCCATGAGGAATCAGCAATTCTAGAATTTTATACTCATGCTCTTTCATTCCACCTGGTCCCCACTTGTATGTGATTCTCACGCTCAATCTGGTACACAGCATATTCCTCAACCAACACCCATCCATTTGTTGTTCTAGAATTTTCTACTCATGCTCTGTCATTCCATGGCTTCCCACTTCTGCTCTGGCTCCCCAGACCAATCCCCCTTTCCCGTATTCTAGAATTTTATACTCATGCTCTGTCATTCCATCTGTTCCCCACCCCAATGTGATTCTCTTGCTCTATCTAGTACACAGCATAATCCTCTCTGCTACATTGGTGGTCCCCAGACCAGTCCCTCCACTCTGGCTCCCCTCCCCATGCTCTGTAGGGTTAGTCAGCCCTGCCGACCTCTGGGTTGGTAGACAAGCTCTGAGATACTACAAATTGCGAGAGTCAAAGACAGAGCTATGACACCACCATCATTCAGTTTTTATAACCTTTTGTAATAGTATGCTATGTAAATATTGATTGCGTGTACATGGACTGTTGCATCTGATGCTCTTTAAGAAAAGTTATGACAGGCATATGAAATAACGTCTCACAAACACACAGGAGTGCACATTAAGAACTCATTTATTAAAGTAAAGTAAATATATACACACACAAAGAAAACGATCTTATTCTCGATGTTTACAGTCTCGCAGATGTCTAACTTCATTCCTCAGACTAAGTTCGTACTATTACCATTGCTAATAAATAATACATTTATTTATTCCTTCATACATAAGTATTCGCATTATTTATATGTAATGTTCAATTTGCTAACCGAAAAGTCGTGGAGAGTGTCAAGTTTATTTGCTTTGGTGGGGCATAATCATTTTAATTTGTGGGCAGTACCAGTCAAAAGTGTTTAGTCGTTATCATGTTCTGTTTATCAACTGGCATAAGAGCGTTATGATGCATTTATAATAAAGTATTATATGACAATGTGCATATGTAATATTCAATCAGCTAATAAGTTACAGTACCAATTAAAAATATGTATGGTTGAACATGTCGTATTCCTTCTTGGAGCACTAAAACGAGCCTTCCCTCACACTTACCATCTGCATATTACTATGCAGACAGTTCCCCGAGGCTTGGGTCTGGGCAATACACTATGCTGATAAAACTTTTGCAAGCATTATCAGCATATTGTACAGGCGGTTTAGAGGACGAAAAAGGAAAGCTTCCCTCTTGGAATTGGTTCCCTAACATCAAAGCGGACATGGAACACACATAAAGATGACAGCAAAAGAAGAAGAGTGAAGATAGATAGATAGAGGAAGAGAGAAGAAACAAAGTAATAGTATGAAATGTGAGTACGATACTACTGGCAATAATTGCAGTGTGAATAACCACCAACTCCGATGCGTGAAATCGTAAAGTGGATGTCTCTCCACAAGACGATGAAGTAATCTTCTTTCACGATGCCAGAACTCTCACACTCTTAGCGTCCACTCACCTCTTACAACCCAGCAAGCAGCCCGAAACTGACTTCCCTGGAATGATCGCCTAGATCATTGGGCACTGAGCACGAGAGCCTTACATCTTCTAGCCGTCATCTCAGTGTTGAAGTTCATTGATGATGGTGTTGAAGCTCATAGCAATGAAAAATCTATACGTAGTGCTGAAAAACATGTAAACTACTAACTAGTAAAAAAACACTCATTTTGAGCAAAGGATGATGATTCTTAGCCGACTTTATAACCATATGGTACGGTGTGAAGACCATCTTCACAAATCTGTCGCTTGTCGTCCATCCACGTGAGTGCCAGTTTATTGGTGCATTGTGTATATATTTCATGATAGTATTATCTGATGTTGTTGACAGTTACTCGCATCACTTGCTGTTCCATCAGTATACGCTTATAGTCCTCGAAATACATTGTGTTTTTAACGACACATTTTTGGATTTCTTTGGCCCTCTTAATTTCTTTGCTGGAACGCTTGTACGTATACAGTTTGGCTCTCAGTCCAACAAACTCGGACATGTCGTCTCCACCACACTCATCCTTGAACTTGCCAATCACCTTTTTGTTGGCAGGTGAATAGCAAGGATGGGTGGGTGGATATCCGCTCATGTCAAATTCGGACATGAATGCTGGGTCTGAGAGCAGATCTTGGTAGAAATCGTTGGTTTCAATCTGGTACACAAAGGAATCCGTGTCCATGT